>CALZFC010000057.1:2165000-2180000 GCA_945643635.1 Allodiplogaster sudhausi
CATTCATTTTACATACACGTAAATTGTTGTTTTTTTTACAGAAACTCGTCCTTCTCAATCCTTCCGTAATGCTCGCACCGGAGCGAGTTGCTGTGCGCGTGCAGAGAAGAGATCCAGAAGGGATATTGTAAGAGAGAGAGAGAGAGAGAGAGAGAGAGAAGGAAATAGAATGTTAAAATGGTTAGCTGCTAACTGCTAATCAGCTAGTAAATGTATAAGCGTAATCATAATATATTCGTATTATATTTATTTTGTTTACAAACATAACTTGTCGTTATGACATTGCTGAAAGGAGGACGGACATTAGAAATCGTCTTCCTTAATTGTATGTTATATCTGTATATGTGAACTGTCGTTAATCGCAGTGCGTTTTCTCTATCATAATGTTTATATACGAGTGTAAAATATTTAACCAATTTGTTTACTAATGTTAATCTGTAAAACAATTGACCAGTTTAGCAGTACTGACATACATTTTAGCGAATACCAAAAAGTAAAAAAAAATTATAACAAAGATTTTTTTCATTTATTTCTACCCCAAATGTATCGGTGATCTGAAAACTACGGCTTTTATAAGAAGTTTTTTTTTAAAATTGAAAACAAAAATGACATGTGTATGTACATTTGCTTGTAATTCATTTTGTATTAAAACACATGTATCTCATATTTTGAAATTACAATTACATATTTGTTATTCACATGTTAATATTTTTGGACCGTATAGAACGCTTTTCATTCTTTATTCCAAAAGAATAATAAACGTTCCGGCGGCTTAAAAGATTCGATTAATATTTGTCTCCCATATATTTAATTGTGCCATTGACATTCTTATTTATTGCTTTAATAAAGTGTAAAATTGTGATAATATGTTATGCATATAAGATATGGAGAGCTATTGAATATGAAAGGTAGCAAAATAATGAGCAGCACAAAATAAGACCGTGAGATCATATGTGTTTTGTTTGGTTTCGTTACGAAATTCAGTACTAATTAAAAACAGTCTAATTATGAAGCGCACTAATTAGACTGTTTTTAATTAGTATTGAATTTCGTTACGTAAATTCCGTACTAATTAATAATAGGCTAAAATCACAAGTGTGCTTTATCAAAAACGTGATGACTTTCTTGCATAAGGCAGAAACTGTCCATCAACCGGGGCACTTCTGCAACATTTTGCGTTTTATGATATCGACGGAGAAGGGAGAGAAGAGAAAGAAAAAAGAGAAGAGATAAGACAGAGAGTCAGAGGGAAGATTGAGAGAGAGAGAGAGAGAGAAATGGAGAAAGGGAGAGGAAGAGAGATATTCTGCATATTATAAAGGAATGAAGCCTGAAAGCAGATAAATGTTTTAAGAACTGCTGATAAAGACTGTTATTGCCTCGTGTTAGGATGCCCTTTCAGCTTGTGTTTACACTTATCAGCATGCGGACTTTTTAATCAAAAGAAAGTGCATATCAAGTACATGAAAGTGAAAAAGAGAGATAGATAGGGAGTGAGAGATAGAGAGAACGAGAGAGAAAGATAAAGTGAATGAGTGTGCGAGAAAGGGAAAGCGAGAGAGAGAGAGGGAGAAAGAGAGAGAGAGAGAACGAGAGAGAGAGAGAGAGGGGGGGACAGAGAGAGCGGGAGAGCGAACTTGAGAATGGAAGTGATAGAGAGAAATTGATCTTTGTTGACCGGGAATGAAAGAGAGAGAGAAAGAGAAAGGAAGAGGAGAGAGTGCTGTCATTGAGGAAAAGGTATCTTCAGTTGTTATCACAAAATTGTCATGGACTGTAGGCGGCAGTTACTGGATACCCTTTATGCTGGAAGTCTCTTAAAAAAAAGATTAAAAATTAATTTAAATTAAAAGAAAAGATGGTTAAAAAGAATTAGGTAAAAACTAATTTTAAATGTTTTGTTTATTTCTAGCGATGTCCGAGACGCTCAAGCTGCACACCGGCGCCCTCATGCCACAGTTTGGCCTGGGCACTTGGCAGGCTAGCCTCTCTCTCTCTCTCTCTTTCTCTCTCTCTCTTTTCCTCTCTATCTTTACTTTATTGTTTTTTTTTATATTTATTGTATTTTCCCTGCATAATTATATAACGTTATAAAAGAAAATTTTGTTAAAAAAACATGCTGTTCAAGGCAAAGGACCCTGAAGAGTTGTCGACGGCGCTGAGGGCGGCACTCGATTCTGGTTAGAAACTACAATACTTATATATTTTCGGGTATACGTTTCCGGGTACGGGGTAGGAAATGACAAGTTCCGAAAAATTGCGGGAAAAAAGGAAATTAAAAAAAATCTTTCTTTAGGCTATCGTCTCATTGACACGGCGCACATGTATGGCAACGAGAACGTCATCGGCAAGGTACGACAAAAAAAAACATTTTTGATTTTGGCGCCTTTTCGCCTGAATCAGCTAACATGTTCTTTTGGAGCGAATACAATATTCATGAAGAAAAAAAGGATTACAGTTGAATTGCATATAATTCTAAAAATATTATAACACTTACAACGACATTTTAGCAGTTTGACAATAAAAAAAAAAAAAAACGTCGAAGAAAGATTCTACGCTGCTCCGGTGGCGAAGAATCACGGCGCTCCACGGAGTCCATTAACTCGTTGATATAAAGCACGGATTGATTGATTGACCGAAGTACTCATATGCATGAGCCCACCAAATTGTACACCATATTCAGGTACTCGAAGAGTACTTCAGCTCGGGCAAGCTGAAGCGCTCGGACGTCTTTATCACAACCAAGGTGTTTCGAATGCTAATTAGCCTAATTAGCAAAAAAATTAATTAATTAAGAAAATTAATTAATTAATTAATTAATTAATTAGTTGCCCTTCTACGCGATGGAGCCTGCTGCTGCGGACGCGCTCATCCCCGCACAGCTGGCAGCACTCGGCCTCGACTACGTCGACCTGTACCTCGTCCACGTTCCCGTCGCACTACAGCCACGGGACAAGGAGAAGGTTGATAAAGGCCTTTCTTAAAAATATATATTTATTTTCACTAATCTAAAAACTTTACTAAAAATTACTAAAAATCAGCTACTAACAATAAAGGAGAATGACATTCAACAGTAACCATTTTGTATTTCTATGATCAACATGGGTATGTAGTCGGTGTCTCTCGAAATCAACATGATCTCTCGCCTTTGTTCCGGAAAAAAATGGCGCCAATTCAAAATTGAGTTTTTGGCTTGTTTAAATAATTAGTTTAATTATTCTAATTCATCTATGTATATATATATAACTATCCAATTAATCTCCATGAGTAATATATTGAAGAAAAAAAAACAAAGAAATTTTAGCCCTCACTCTTCGACCTCGAGCCCGTCGACATTCCACATATTGACACGTGGCGAGTACTGGAGAAGTGGCAGAAGAAAGGAGTGCTCAAGGTGATAGCGGATTAAAGAGATAGAGAAGTGTCCTCCTTTAAAATCGAAAGGGAAGATGCCACTTATCACAAAAAAAAATTAAATGAAAACAAAGACTCATGTGAGAAATCGAAAGAGCAGGCTCATAAAACAAAATAGTAGTCTATCAATTATGAGCACATACTACAAATATATTCGTAGGTGTTATTCTGCTAAAAAAAACAACCAAATTCGTTGACCTACATATATCTGTGAGTCGCTCCAGCTTTCATGGGGAATTCATCCAATATCTTGATCGACCAGGTACAATAATACTGTATTTAAAAAGAAAGGAGCTGAAGAGAAAGTAGAATTTGAATAAAAAATTTTTTTAGTCACTCGGGCTTTCGAATTTCAACGAGCGGCAGATACTCGCTCTCTTCAATGAGGCAGAGGTCAAACCGGCCAACTTACAGGTATCCTAATCGAGAATCATGACAAGATAAAACATTGATAAAAACACCTTTTTTTCTGTTCAGATTTTTTTTGTATTTTGATATACATACTATTAATTTGGACCAGCACTTTTGTAACATAAATATAAAAATTGTTCACTTATTCCTCCGATTTCTCTCGATCCACTTGTATCAAATTTACAATAAAAACGAATAAAGTAAATGCAAAACAGAATATTTATACCCTACAAAAAAATAGCCGTCGACGAGAAATTATAGCCTAACATGTATGTATGTATGTAGGTCGAATGCCACATCTACTGGCCACAACTTGAGCTGCACACGTTGGCCCAGCGTCTCGGCATGACTTTTACAGCATACGGTAGGTTTAAATTTATGAAATTAGTTAAGTTGATTAATTAATTAATAATTCCAGGTCCTCTTGGCTCGCCGGGGCGTGTGAACTTTAAGGTGCCCGAAGGATGGCCTGAGGCAAATCCCATGGAAGAGCCTCTCGTACAGAGACTTGCTGAAAAGTACGCAAAATCACCTGCACAGGTCGCGAAATCTTTTCTGATCTTTGTTTGTGGTTTTCGCTCAACAATAATTAGGAATTAAAATTTGTTTAAATTGAATAAAAGGAATACTGATAGTGAGGCATTAATAATTTCGTAAAATAAGAAAAAGAAAAAAGATATCATCAGATTCTCCTTCGACAACTGCTACATCGTGGCATTGCAGTTATTCCGAAGAGTGTGCGGGAAGCACGCGTCCGAGGTGAGCTAGAAAGAGAGAGAGAGAGAGAGAGAGAGAGAGGGGGGAGAGAGAGATAGAGAGAGATAGAGAGAGAGAGAGTGACAGAGAGAGAGAGAGAGAGAGAGAGAGAGAGAGTGTGTGTGTGTGTGTGTGTGAATGAAAGTGAGAGTGAGGGGAGAGAAAAATAGACAGTATTTCAATTAAAGAAAACGCCGATATCTTCGACTTCTCGCTCACAGAACAGGAATTGGCCGAGTTCGCAGGGATCACCAAGCGTGTTCGGCTGTTTGAGCTGCGCTTGTCAGAATTTAAATACATATTTATATTTTACTTAATCCTATAATAATTATATGGTGTAACAGTTATTTCTTAAGCCTTGACCAAAAATTATACTTTTAAAGATAAGAATCTTTTGGCTCGAGATCATGGAGAGATTAGCTTTTGTTCTTTTAGCATCAAGTTTGGCAAGCAGTACCCGTTCGACGACGTTGTTTGAGCGGAACTTTTACCTCTCCAAGTTCGGTAGCATGGAACTTTAAGCACCTAAGAGTGAGAAGAAAAGAATTTTCCACAAAAAAGTTACTATTATGTTATGGTAGATGCTACAGTACAAAGTTTAGGTAAATAGGCGCATGATGCTGTATTACCTCCCTCTTCTCCACTCGCTGTATTATTTCATCACTGTATTTGCAAGAGATAAACAAGATGACGCATCTCTGCAGTGATAATTGCATATATCAATATAAATATAAAGTGTAAGGACTAATAGTTGTGCTGTATTGCGTGACCGTATTGAATGTGCTGGTGAGATTTCAATAAAAGAAATCATAATCGTCGCCGCTCGACAAACACTACAATTTTTTGCGCTTTTTTAAATTTTAATCATATTTTTCTTATTTACCCTTGACATTCCTTCTTTGTTGGCGTTTGTTTGGAAATGAATGGTCTGCTTGTAAGAGGACTTTTTGATGCGCTTGCTTTTTTTTTCTCTCAATATTTTGGCCATTTTCGTATTTTGCCTCTTCCGGCGTTCGCTAGCAAAGGAAACGTTTTAAAGCGCCATCTCCCGTGTGATTATTATAATTGTGATTATTATTCTTGCTGAAAAATGTGCACTAAAAGTGCCAAAGATTTTCCTATGAATGCCATATATGCATTAGGATCACTCTCGAGTCAAATGGAAGAATCTGCGGAGAACGACGGAGCAAGAAAGCCGGACGTCGCGCTTCGTCTCCACGTGCCCGCCAGCCTCTCACGTATACCCGTCTACGCCGGTCTCAGAGCGGACTTCGAGATGCTCTTCGCTACGTTCAAGCAGCGCAACTCGTCGCGATTCACGGTTTGTTCAGTGAACTAACAAGTTTCCTCGCAAGTTGCAGCTCATGATTCTATTCCGGCTGGGTTAAAAAGCCAGCGAATTCATTTATGTTTCGAACAAAAATCACATTTGCTGAGAAAAAGTGCCTATTCCAAGGCTAAAATAGCTTTAACGGAGAGCAAACCTTTGGGTTACAATGTGGTTTTGAGCATGCTGGAAGTTTAAAATGGGGCACATGAATATACTTATTGTTTGTGCTGAAGCTTAGTTTGGAGTGGTGTCAATTTTTGCATGTTCACTGGTATGGGAATAAATTCGTCAGATACCAATTGTGCTTTTCTGAGTAATGACATAGAATGCACCTTGTTTTATCACGCACAATTTTTCGTCTCGCTTTCGTCATCATTTATTGTAGTAAAATACGGCGGAAACGAATATGGAGAGAAGCGAGAAAAAAACCACTTCCCAGGAGTTTGGCAACGCCTTCGGTGAACTCGGCTTTGGCTTAATCTTCGCGGGCCGCCAGAGCGAGGCTGAGCTTCTAGAGGTACCTTGAAAGTCCACTCGCATTTTATTTACCTAACAAATTGGTAAATTGCCAATTCCAACTCTCTGACTAATGTTTAATTTTTTTAACTAAGACATATATTCCGGGAAAGTATTAAATAAATTTTTTGAACTAATATACTTATTTAAAAAAAAATCTAATTTTTATTCTCTAGTTCATTTTAAAATATGACATTAAAGGTTTATTAATCAGTTATAGGTAAACATTTTAATATTTTAACAATGTTCAGTTCGAAGAGCATCTCCTTCGTATGGCGGCAACGTACATGTTCTGCCGGCGAGGCGACGACCATGCGAACTGGTCGGATATACAAAGGAGGATGAAGTCGCAGGCACAGGTTTTGACGGGGGGGGGGGGGGGGGGGGGGTTCTGCGTTTGACGAGTCTTGTTGAATTCGACGGTTTCTCTTTTTTTGTTTTTTTTTTAAATGTTTTTTTCATGAAGACGCCCCGGCCTTTATGGATCCCGGTGACTTTTTCAGAGCCTGTGCAGCAAAGTCCACCAGCTCCGAACCCTGGGATCGCAAGTTCGCGCCAGGTTTCTCAGATTTTGTTTTGTAAAAAATTTTTTTTCAGGATGGAAAGATCGATATAGTGCCAAATCATTGAAACCTCTTAATGATATGTTTTCGTTATACCGAATTATAAGACAGTAATACGAAGTGATTTAGAAAAAAAAATTCATTTTTTTTTTTACGTTTGAAGAAATAAATACTACGGCGCGAGAAAGGAACTAGAAAAGGGATTTAAAATACTGAATAAACAAAAAAAAATTCTTTCAGATGCTCGAACCGATCGAACGCATCTTTGGCATTTACGCGACTTTTACGCTCTTCCAACTGCAGCCAGCAAGCTACACTGTCAAGGTGGGTGGCGGTGGTTGGCCCCGCTTTCAAGGTGGAAGGTCCATTCTTCAAAGTTGTTGCCCCCCCCCCCCCCTCGTTTCAAGACGGGAGGGCCACTTTCTATATTGGATGATGTTGCTTGACATCTTCTATCACACCCTCCATTACCATCTTAAAGAAAGGCAATGGATGTTGTTCACTCATGTTGAGGATTATCTTATTTTGAAAACTCGACAGTTCTAGGGTGCTGCAAAAAACCACGTCTAATGTCATAGATTCGCATTACGCCTGATGAACTGGAGGACGTCCTCGACTTTGCCAAACACTATCTGCAACCGCACAAACACTTTGATGCAATCATGACACTGCAGGAGTTAGTTTTTTTCTCTTACTTACAATAAGCCTTTTTCTCTCTCACTCTCTCCCTCTCTCTGTTTCTCTTTCCCTCTCTCCCTTTCTCTCTCTCTCTCTCTCTCTCTCTCTCTCTCTCTTTTCTCTCGCTCTTTATCCTTCCTTTTGCTCTCTCGCTGTCTATAACTCTCATTTTTACCATTCTGCCTATTGACAACTATTTCAGGCTCCTGGATGAGGACGCCTTCATGATTACTGCCTTTGGAACTCCGGTTTGTTTTAGTTCTCTTCTTTATCTTCCTCGTTCAAAAATTCGAAATTTTCGTATTGATTGAAAGTTTAATAACGGCTTAACAAGTAGAGTTGCACATTTTGATAGTACTGTAATATGAATTAATTAAGGTAATAAATTTTGTCAATTAATAGTACTACTTTACAATTATAAAATTGAAATATTTGTAGTATACTTATTCATATATCAGTAGAGTAAGTACAACCAATTGTAAGTTCATTGTAATCTAATAAGTAATATTTCCAGTAACATAATTATTCATATTTATTTTGCAAGACTAATAATTAGTCGCTAATTTGATGGCGCGAAATATTTGTCCTCCTTCTCCTTTTTACAGTTCAACCCGTCCTATCAGCGAATGTACGATTGGCTGCTCGGAGAGAACGCGGAGGATGAGGTGCGCGTGGGAGGCGGCATGCTACTGGCAACTACCAAGGAAGCGATGCGCGATCCAGTCTTTGATGTCAGCTTGTCCACTCTGACTTGGTCCGTGT
The DNA here is from genome assembly GCA_945643635.1 of Allodiplogaster sudhausi. NCBI lineage: Eukaryota > Metazoa > Nematoda > Chromadorea > Rhabditida > Diplogasteridae > Allodiplogaster > Allodiplogaster sudhausi. The sequence goes on from CALZFC010000057.1 coordinate 2,173,431, forward strand.
TTTGGGGAAGATTGCTCGGGCCGTGTTTTGGGGAAGAGTGCTCAGGCCATGTTTTAGGGAAGAGTGCTCGGACCGTGTTTTAGGAAAGAGTGCTCAGGCCGTGTTTTAGGGAAGAGTGCTCAGACCGTGTTTTAGGGAAGAGTGCTCGGGCCATATTTTAGGGAAATGCACCCAAACAAAAAAACAACTGCTCCCTTGGTTCCAGCGCCCAATTTAAAGTTTTCCTTTTTTACGCGCTAAAAATTAATTGTGCTTTTCTGAAAGTTTTCAAGTATGTCATGATTATCTCTAAACACTATGGGTAATCGTGTGGGTCGATTCGTTGCAAAGAAATATGTGTGGCAATAAAAAGAAGAAATAACGGCGCACTGTTTGCAGTAAGAATAAAGTGAATTAACAAGGAATATAATTATTATTATGAATATAATTATAAAAGCAAAAAAAATAGTGTCGATTTTAGGAGCAAGAAAACCTCGAGGAAAGCTACGCGGCAGCGATGGCCGAGTGCCAGGCGAGCTGCAAGGAGCCACTGGTCGTTGCGAGCACGAGGACAAGAGAGACGATGGAAGAGTGAGTGGGAGACGGGCCGTGTTTTGGGGACAGGGGCTGAGGCCTTATTTTTGGAGAGAGGTGCTGAGGCCGTTTTTTGGGGAGAGTGGGACGTGCCGTATTTTTTGGGAAATGCCAAGCACCGATTGATTGTGAATTAGGGGAGGTTTGAATGCCCGCCCGCAAATACTTCTCGCTATTCTATGAATTGCTATTACAGAGTGTGGTAATAATGAAGCGTTTGCGGTTTGCTAGCTAAAAAGTTGTTGCATAACAATGATGCGCCACTAGTTTACAAGTTTATTCCCGCCGGGCCCGGTCCCTGATTGGTTTAATAAACTTGTAAACTGTTTTATCTCTTTTTGTCTTTATCCCTCAGCAATCAACTAGTAAACTTGTAAACAATTTTATCTTTTTTATCGTGATTCCTCAGAAATAAAATTGTAAACTTTTATTTTATTTTTTATCGTGGTTACTCAGGAAACAACTTGTAAACTATTTTATCTTTTTTATCTGGATTCCTCAGTATTAAACTTGTAAGCTATTTTATCTTGATTCTTCAGGATCCTTGAAGCGGCTGAGCTGCGCGTGATGCAGCTGAATCTGATGGCCGAGTAGGGGACGCCGGCACAGGACGAGAGCGTCTTGGCCAACGACACGGCAGCTGCACGCAAACAGCGCAAGAAGAGTCGTGCAGAACTCAGAGAGGTGGGTTACTGTAGCTTATTTTACTGTAGGTTACTGTAGTTTTTTTTATTTTATTTTTTTCAGAAAAAAAAAATTATATGTGAATGCATTCTAGCCGAGAGCGCGTAGGGGTTACAGAAGTTTTGATTTTAAATTTATTTTTTTTTTAAATGAACGGATTTCTGTAGTTAAGTCGTTAAATATATTTACTGCAAAAATGTGAGGGACCGAAAAACAAAAATATTATTATCTCGATTTGGCAGAGCTGCCCTGATTTCTGGAAAAAAAGCCCAAATGCCCACCCCTTCAATTTTCCGAGGGTCCTCGACATTCCCTAGTGAAGGAAGAAGGGTAAAGATTTAAAAAGAAAAAGACCTAGCTGGAATATATTTATTTGTTTAAAATTAAAAGTAGTATATATTTGCAGAGAGCGCACAAGGCGAAGGTGATGGCTACTAGAAGTCGCCGCTACGCTGTCAAGCAAGAGGGCCAGGAGCGGCAGCAACATGTACAGGGTATGACAGGGTGCCACAAGGAATCTTTGGGTCTTATCTTTGAGAATTGGGGTTTTATTTGAGAATTGGGGTCCTATTTGAGAACTGGGGTCCTGTTTGAGAATTGGGGTCCCATTTGAGAATTGGCGTTTTATTTGAGAATTGGGGTTTTATTTGAGAACTGGGGTCCTGTTTGAGAATTGGGGTTTTATTTGAGAGTTGGGGTCCTATTTGAGAACCTTATTGGTACCACGACTCATATTTGGAGGGTCTCATTTAGGCGCCTATGCAACCCGAAGAAGAAGAAGGTAAGGGCACCAAAGACATTGTGAGAGCCTCTTTTCAGAACCTTGAGAGTGTACCAAAAGCATTGTGGGGGTCTTACTTGTGACTGTAATTTTGCTTTTCATCTCCAAAACACGAATTAACCTTTGCCCCACTGCATTGATCTTTTCTTATTCTCATTTATTCCTGTACAGTAGAGCACTCCTTTTCAAAGATATATTCTCATGCATTTTATTTGTAATAAAAAATATTTGACTGAAATTTTGAATAAGAAAAAAAATAATTTAAAAAATTAAACAAGTTTTTAATTTTTTTGATTGTGCTAATGGTAAAAATACTAGATGTTGCAGAAGGAAAGACGGATGAAGAGAAGAGGCGAGAGAGAGTGAAGATCGAGAGAGAGCAGAGCAAGCAGACGGTTGTTGCAGAGAAGAAGAAGTCTGTCAAGGAGGAGAAGAAGAAAGAGAGGGCGTCTTCAGGTTCGGTGTTCGAAGATTATCATTATTATTATTATATATATATATATAATAAATTTATAATGTAAAATAAATATATACATATACTTGAAGAATAAAATGACTCAAAACTTTTTTCAAGCAGTCAAGTATTTCATTGTTTAAAGGAGGGAAAACTTATTTCGGCGTAATAATTTTTTGTCTCAATTCCCTTCTCTCTCTCTCTCACTCTCTCTCTCTCTCTCTCTTTCTCTCTCTCTCTCTCGCAATATCTCCCTCCCTCTCCTCTCTTTCTCTTTCTCTCTCTCTCTCACTCTCTCACTCTCTTTCTCTTCCTCCTCCTCCTCCTCCTCCTCTCTCTCTCTCTTTTTCTCTCCCTCTCCAAGTCTATCTTTCTCTCTATGTTTCAATAATGGATCATCATAATGGTCGTAAACGTCGAGTGTTCCTCAATCCAATAAAATTTCCTCCACGTTGCCCTCCAAATCTTGAATATTAACAACCGTCAGAATGCTTTGTACCACTTTACGCCAGGCATAAGAGCACAAAGTACGTTCTTGTCTTTATTTCCTCTTCATGTCTGTCTCTCTCTCCCTCTCTCTCTCTCTCATCTCTTTCTCTCCTTGGTCTCAAAGTACACCCGATAGCGTAATTATGGCGTTAAAAAAGTGAATCTGTATTAAATTATATCTCACATGCGGCCCACCACGAAGGGAATCAGACAGAGCAGGGAATGTTAGAGAGAGGGAGAGAGAGAGAGAGAGAGAGAGAGAGTTTACTTGACTGTAATTTTGAATCATGAGATGATCAAAGAAATAAGTACTTTGTAATCTTTAACGGAATATCCTGCTGCCAGGAATTTAAAAAAAAAACGTTTTTCGTCTCTCACGCAACACCAAATTCGGTGTGTTATCTATCATCTCCAATGATGGATGGTCTTCTCTCCCTTTAGCCTCCTCATTTCGTGCTCTCCCGAGAACAACATTTGGAGAGCACACCTTTTCTCCTTCTCATCAGAGGTGCACGCTGGCCCAAATGTTTTGGGCCGGCCAAAATCTCGGCCCGGCCCGGCCCGCAGTTTTAGGGCCCTTGAATTTTGGGCCCGGGCCGGCCCGCTCCGGCCCTATTTTCAAAATTCGTCTGATTTCAACTTCTAATTCGTAATTTTCTTAGCGAAAATTTTTTTCTTCTAGCTTGCCGTTCACAACGCTTCTCATTTACTTCATTCTGAAGAGGAATACAACTCCCGAGCTACAATGCTATGTATGAGCAATAAGAATTCGCTCTGTCGCAAGCATGTACACTTGCAAATATTTGAAAATCGGGCCCAATCGGGTTCAGGGCCGGGCCCAAGGTTGGGCCCGGCCCGGCCCGGCCCTAGAGGGCCTTGGGAATTGGGGCCCGGCCGGCCCTTGGACCGGGCCGGGCCGCGTGCAGCTCTGCTTCTCATCAACATTGCTTCTTCACGCCCACAGCCAAAGTCGTCCTCGAGAATTTTTCTTTTTCTCCTCATTTTCATTCTATTTTATTCAGATTTGTTCTTTCTCACCTTTTTGATATTTCCTTCGTTCATCCCTTTACTACATCTCGCCCACCTCTGCCAATTTCCCTTCCCACCTCTTCATTTTCTCTGCGATCTTTTTTTGAACCTCTCTCTCTCTCTCTCTCTCTATGCATCTCCCTCTCTGCCTCTCTCTCTCTCTTACTCTCTCTCTCTCTCTCTCTCTCTCTCTCTCTCTTCCTCTCTCTCTCTCTCTCTCTCTCTCTCTCTCTCTCTTCCTCTCTCTCTATGTTTCTCTCTCTCTCTTTCTCTTCCTCTCTCTCTATGTTTCTCTCTCTCCCTCTCTCTCTCTCTCACTCTCATACTCCCTTTCTCTCTATCACCTCTTCCCACTTCATCATTCAATCTTCCTCCTTCCTCTCCAAACCCCATCATCTGGCCCTTCTTCCTGTCTTCCTTCAGAGACGGCCCATGCAGAGGATGTGTGCGAGAATGTGAATGGATGGAGCTGGAAGGAGGTGGCAGTTGGGGGTAGAGTGGAGCGAGAGGAAGAGAGAGAGAGAGAGAGAGAGAGAGAGAGAGAGAGAGAGAGAGAGAGAGAGAGAGAGAGAAAGAGAGAGAGAGAAACTTGAGAGCGTGAGAGAGAGAACGAGAGAGGCGGGAGAGAGAGAGAGAGAATCAAAGATAGAGAGAGAGTGAGAGAGAGAGGAGAGAGAGAAAAAGATAAAAGAGAGAGAAACTCGAGAGTGCGACCCAGAGTGCAAAAGATGGACGTAGTCAACGATGTTATAAAGGCGCAAGAGACGGAAACATCCCACTTCTACATCACCGACACGCTTCTTTCTGCACTGCACCGGTAGACGTGCATGTTGAGCTCATTCCTTCTATAAGGCACCCACCCTCGACCTTTGAAAAGTTTAAAAGTTAGAGAGAGAGAGAGAGAGAAAAGAGAGAGAGACAGAGAGAGAGAGAGGAGAGAGACAGAGAAAGAGAAGAGAGAGTGAGTGTAATAGCAAGACGTTGCTATTGTAGTACACTTCTCTGCGATACGATGTAGAAGACGAGGGAGGGAGAGGGTTTTAGCTGGTTTATCTTCTGGAACTCAGCGACACACGCGACAAAACACACTCAACCGCTCACTAGGCGGGAGACAACTGAGACTCAGCCGCTCTCTAGGCGGGAGGAATGCAACACTGATCAGGGAAAGCCCTGCTAGACCAACAATGACAATGCCTACGTGGCATAATGAAAGACATAAATGCACTAACAAAGAACAACCACTAAACAACAAGGGGACACTCTACAATTAATAACACTACACATGGGAATGAATGGGCAAAAGGGGTTCTAGAAGGGGCCTGCCCATTACATCCCCCTCCTATCAAGGCGGACATCCTCGGCCGCTGTCTTCCGGTTGGGGTTGGGGAAAAGCTTTGGCTGCTTGTCGTCTCTGCTGAAGATGACGCTGCCGTGGAAAGCTTTTCTGCCGTAGTCGCTGCCACAGATGGATGAAGATTGCGCGTCGCTCGTTCTCGATTTCGTGGAGTCGCTGCCACCTGACACGCTCGATTTGCTGCTGCCACCTCTCCACCGCATTCGCCTCTGCGTCTCATGACTCCGCAAATCCCTCCTTTCAATCAATTGTCCAATCTTGTTCAGTCCATTCTGAAAATTCTTCACAAATCCACCACGTGGCCACTCGCCCTGCTTCACACTTGCTCCATTTCTCTTCTGAGATTCTTCTCGGTGCTTCTCTCTCCACATCATCTGCTTCTTTCTCTCTGCTTCTTCTCTCTTTCTCTTCGTTGGGCACACTCGCCGAATGTGGCCACAACCCCCACACTCATAACACTTCACGCACTTTCTGAATCTGCCACTTCCATCTGAGACACCACTGCCACTGGCACTTCTATCAGACTGGTGCTCGGTCTGTATTCCCACTTCTTCACTCTTCTTCTTCTCGCTCTCCTTCTCGAATGTATATGGTAAGAAAATGCTCATGTCCATTTTCTCTTCACTCTTCTTTCTCATTTGTTCCAATTCTACTTCCTCCCTCCTCAATTCTTCCTCTTGACTTCTGATCACTTTCACCATGTTTTCCATCAGTGACTGGTAGTCCTCGACCATTCTTCCATACTTAGAAAGATCTTCCTTCGCACCCAGCAATATATCTTTCCTTGTCCACCTTTCATTCTCCGCCATTGTCTCCAGAGATTCGGTCCTCTCAACCACATCATCTACCATTTCCTCGGCTCTCAATTTCATCATTTTCATCATCATTTCCATTTGCTCAATTACCGCACCATAAAACTCGGTCGGTTTCTCCTCCTCCTCTCTCTGCTCCTCTCGTCTCTTCCTCCTCTCACTTCCCATCTGTGCACTCTCTGCACTCTTTGCACTCTCATTGTCAGACTCTCTCTGATTCTCTTGCCTCCTACTCCTCTTCTCATTCTTCGTCTGTGCACTCTCTGCACTCTCAGACTCCTCTCTCTGCTTCTCTTGCCTCTTCCTCCTCATCTCACTTCCCATCTGTGCACTCTCTGCACTCTTTGCACTCTCATTGTCAGACTCTCTCTGATTCTCTTGCCTCCTACTCCTC
>CALZFC010000057.1:2195000-2242500 GCA_945643635.1 Allodiplogaster sudhausi
GAACATCATGAAGCGCGATCCTCTAATGAACTACGACGCCAATGGCCCGTGCCACTGGTGCAACTGGGACGAGTACGAGGTGCAGGATGGCTGCATGTTGGGATGTTGCCCGGCCGAGCCGATGTTCACCCCTGCCGCGTAACTGCTGCCATCATGGCTCCCGCTAATGTCTCATTTGTGTTTGAATAAAGAAATCTTTAAGAACACGCTTTCTATGGAATTGAATTGTCAAAGTCTTGAGACAGAGTGTCAGTAACTTGCGAGCATGGCCTGCCCTGGGGACATTTGTTTGATTCAACGCATGAAAGGGTACAGTTATGATGAGTACAATGAAGGGCAAAGGTCCCAAATTTAATTGTTTTCTTGCTTAAAAGTGCAGAAATTTATTGATGAATTATGCTTCTTACAATATAATCCTCAACAGTTACTTTTTATGCTAGTAGTAACTTTTCGGCAAAACGGGAAAACATTGAAACTTTTCCTAAAAGGTTACAATTATGATGAGTGCAATGAAGGGTAAAGGTCTCAAATGTAATTGTTTTCTTGCTTAAAAGTGGAGAGAAATTTATTGATGAATTTTTTTGGATCTTAAAATATGATCCTTGACTGTGCCTTTCAATGTACAGCCATAAATGCTTCCCTGTTGCCATGTATTGTTGCAACAAAGGCCTTGACAGCATATCTTTATGGCTTTTTCATGATCGCACACCATAAATGGCTTCTGGACGTCATCGTCTCGACAAAGTGGCTTCTGGAAGCCGCCTCGTTCATCGACGCCCAACGGGCGAGGGCTCGTCGAGATGAAGTCGTCCACGGCGGAAATGCATGCAGCACCCTCGGGCACGGCACTCGCCGCCCTTCCTCACGCACGTCCTCGCGTCGCAGCCATCACAATCGGCCGAAAAAAAACTCCTTTTTGAATTGGCGCCCTTTTGCCTGACACGAGAGCATACGGTACTTATATTAGAAAGAATTGAATGGTCAGAAGAAAAATAAACATTAAAAAAATTAATTTCGTACATATGCAAGAGTTCTATGGTGGCCGGTGGCCGCTTTGGCTTCGGCGAGCGCGGCGCTTCGTTCCGGCTAAAAATAGATAGAAGCAAGATTAAATAGGTGGAGATGTCAGAAATGTACATTTACAGGAAGAAAGAGCGTGCACTTCAAGGAGAGTCTTTTTCACTATCGCTCTACCTTTCTCAATGGTAATTGAGGTGTGATTCGCACTTCGCACTAACATTGAAAGGAAGTGCTTGCAAAAAAAGGATTATTTATTTGAGAAAGTTGACGAAACGAAATTAATTTTAAGTTCTCCTCGAAGATGCCGAGAATGGCGAATTTTTTTTTCAATGCAACATAAAAAAAAAGTTTTAAAGATTTACTGACAAGCACGGCTAGGAGAACGAACAGAAGGACGATGAGTTTCATGCTGCAGATAAATTAAACGAATACAATCAAAATGATATGAAAAAGGACATCTTGGAAGCATCTACAAGAAATGAGCTCTATGATGGTTTTCAGGCTTTTATGCGTTAGCGTCAGGTTGAGAAATGGAAGCGATAAGAGAGAGAGAGAGAGAGAAAGAAAGAGAAAGAGAGAGCGAGAGAGGTGAGAGAGAATGTGATAAGAATATACAATGACGAGACAGAGACGTAGAGATTGAGAGAGAGCATGAGAGAGAGAAAGAGAGCAAGAGAGAGAGAGAGAGAGAGAGAGAGAGAGAGAGAGAGAGAGAAATGGAGACAGCATGAACCATTAGAGGGGTAGATAGCATGTGGCAGAAATGAAGTGTTAGGGAACATATCGTTTGTTTATCACACGGCTCATCACCCTTTACAGAAAAAGAGTATCGATAAAGATCTTCCCAGACACGAACTTCTATACTTTCGCCACTTTCAGCTTTCGTTTTCGTCGAAGCCTCACATTAACTGCCCATTGCATTCTGCTCTGGGCCACTCTCTTCTAATATGTGAAAAAATATCTTACAGATATACTGAAATACGAAGCGATTTATAAATTTTTAAAAGACCAGCGCTCATTGCATATAAGATATTAGTTGAATATTGCCTGAAGAAAAGTCGTTTGGGATTCTTAAACCAACACGAATTGTCTTCTATACGAGGATGATAATTACAATGTGCAATTCCATTCACTTTCTCCATCCTACTCAAAGTGGAGAGAAGATTTGATCAATGGATCTCAAATATTCCTCATTTTGCGCTTATGGTCAGTATAAGGTCACAAAATATGAAGACAAACCACGAAAGAACAACTAAGGCAACTCACTACGAATTGAACAATTAAAATAGAGCGAGAATGAACTATGCTAATTAGATGAAGGGAAGGAATAAAGGATACGAGTGGAACGGGGATATTCCAATGCAGCATTTAATGATTGCCTCATTTCGGTGGCCTTCGCTGACCGCAGTCGGTTGCTTGCCATGCCTCCTCTCCGCCTTCTTTTGCTGCTCTCGCCCCAGCTTGGTCTTCTCCATGGCGCCTTGTCCAGTTCTTCATACGAGATCGGCATCAATGTTCCACCCAATTACTACAAAATCATTGACATGTTAGACTACAAACTTTATCTTGTCATGCATTCTCATTTTCGTCGTTAAAAAAACGTTGACTTTCAGGATCCGGGAATATGAACAAAAAAAAGAGGCGTGTTATTTTAACACATGGCCGATGCAAGACGCGATAAGCCAGGTGACTCGGATCAGCTTTCAGTTCTTTTGACTTTTGAGTCCCAAATAACAAAAAAAAAATCACATTATTAAAAAAACGACGGGAAGAGCCACATTTATGTCATTTTATGGCATTTTTGCAATTTAACTTGATGATTAATGCTTACTCCATATCGACGAAATTACTTCTGTGCAAATAAAACGGTAAGAGAATGCTCCACAATTTGTATTATATGAAATATGGAGCACTTTATAGGTACTCCTATACCACGACTGCGGCATCTGCATACTGTCAGCAGCAGATGAAGCCTGCCAGAACTCGACTGGCAACACTGGACCCTGCCAGTAGCCATCGAATCGAAATTCTGCGTGTTTATCACCAGCAAACAGTTTTGTCTCGCCACATTCACTTGCATAATAAAGGATTGAAAATATTGCCAACGAAAATAAATTTAAAAAAAAAACTTCGCTTTCAAAAAAAAAAAAAAATAAACTTCGCGGGAGGGGTGGCGCTTGTTCTAACACTGAATTGAATGGGATAAAGTGTTATGTGTTGCAGCAACGGTCCATATATTCGTTTGTGGTAATCTCTGTTCTCCATAGGAGCTTCAAACTTCGAATGCTAGAGGAATCTTAGGCGAGTCTTCTTTTTTGTAATTCTTATAAACTTGGCAATATTGTCTCAACTTTTAGGTGGAAGCAGGAAAAATACGAGTCGTGCTTCGGAACGAATTCTATGTGACCAGCGAATACTTTCCAGCGGCAGGTATTATAATATATTATTCAAGTTTAAAAAACAATGTTAGATTAAAGACGATTAATACATTAGTTAATTATTAATTAAATATTAATTATTTTTAATTAATTGATTAATTATTCTTTAAGATGGTACCTTTGTCGACTTGTACGTAATGGATGGCGTCATCTTCCAATGGTTTCGTCGTAACTTCGAGTACACTCTCCACAAGTATCGACTCGTTAATTCGGACACCAGAGAAAATGGCTATAGGTAACATTTACTAGTTCCAGGCTGACAAGAAAATTTGTTTGTTTTTTCTTCTTTTCTTTAGATTGAAGAATCGTTTTTTTTCATTGTTTATTAATTTATCATTTCAGACTCTGGCTTGAACACCTTGGCAGTTATACGGTAGACATTGGAGCAGAGGCAGCGATTACGTTTGCAGACGACGACTGGATCTACTTCTTCCTTTACAATTCGACATGCAAGGTTTGCCGCGAAAAGTTCCATCCTTTTGAAATTGCATAAAAAAAAAATAATTTTTGCCAATACAAGAACAATCAATGCAAAAACATTTAAAAGACACGCAATAAAAAGCTAGCAAGACAGTTAAGAAAAAAAATTATGTATGGAACAAAATGTGAAAGTTAACATGATGAGTTTAGTGAAAAGTGACTTTTAAAGACCTTTTTAAAGACCCTTTTATAGACCCCTTTCTTGACCCCTAAACAGACCCTTAAAGGAGGTATCCGGAGAATAATTATCATATCTTTTTTTCCTACATGGATAACTTCATCTTGACGTAAAACATATATCCTGAACGTTTGCGCGATTTTCTTACATTATATTCCGAACAATAATAACGCGAAAACTGGCGGGTAGAGAATTAGCTACGGTAGGTCAGAGCCGCACTCCTATTTCACATGCTCTCTCGACCGAGCAACAGGTAACCTTATGAGCGCGCGCATTCAAACTGCTTCTCTAGCGCTACTGTATAATGATTCTCCTGATACTTCCTTTAATAGACTCTTCTGCTGCACCGAGATGACCTCGAGCACGGCCGAACCACGCGTATCAGAACGATTGCGAAGGAGTACGAGAAGCCGGGCACCAAGTGCGGTCCCTTCAAGAAACTTATCCCTTACCGGCTGAACAATTACATTCTCTACTTCAAGAACTACCAACCGGTTCGAGCCATATTGCTATCGGCAATTTTATTACCATTCCGTATTACTATTGGGAAGCCTTATTAGGTTCATCTTCGTGTTGCTCATATATTGATAAATACTATACCATTTTTTCAGTTCTGCTCGTCCCAGCCGTTCGAAGTTTCAGCATATAGTCTAAGCGCTGTTCACATGGACAACAGCATATTCATGCCACATCCGATGCGACAAGTCGACTATCGCGGGTAGATTCGGCTGTTTCTTTTGAAATTATAATTAATTTTTTTTAAATTTAATACTATTTTGTCTCTTTCTTTTTCAGTTTGCAATTTTTTAAATAAAAAAATAGTATAAAATAGAATTGATCCTTCCAGATTTGAAAAGGCCGTCACTCGCCGGTTGGCCAAATCACCACGACGTCATATAGACATCTCGAACGAAATCATTGTAAGAGAGAAACGTCGTGAAATCTTACTGTAACACTTACAAACAAGTCATTTTACTTTTAATTTAAAATAAGTATATAATTTCCTAAATAAAGATATTAAAAATTAAAAATTAACTTTCTATTCAGAAGGTGCTGCTGTGCTATCTGATCCCGGTGGTCGTCTCTCTCCTCATCCGCCGTGGCTTCCCTCTCCGTCGCACTCTCAGCTTCATCCTCAGAAGCCTTCATCCCAGAAATGTCATGCAGGTCAACATGAAAATCTGTGCATTTTGACTCAATATTAATTTTTTCTCACATCTTATGAGAGCTTACAAGAAGAGTGAATTGTTCAATGAGCATAAATGTAATTCAAATACATAACCATTCAGTTCGCAAAGTCAGCTGCCGCTGCAGTGAACGAAAAGTTCGCTGGAATCTTTCGGAAAGTGCGAGGAGAAAAGTCTCAGGCAGCACCAAATGCAAAGGCATAAGAATGACGACTTGAATTTGTTTAGCTTCAAATAGCATTATTTTATTTACTTTCCCCCAATCATCCTTTCCTTCCACCCTTGTTTGTGTATAAATCGGTTTCATGCGTTTCTGTCTCATTGAAGAGGACATGTGGTTTAAACCAGTTCCAGGTTGTATCCCACCAAATTCGGGTAAAAAAGGTTGTGGGTGTTTTTGAAAAGAAGTGACATATAATGTCGCAAAATTTTTTCTGTAGTTTTCGATGCAAGACCTATAGGCATGGAATGTGTTAGTTTGTGAAATGTAGAAGCAGTAAACTGAATGCCGAGATAGAGACCATTGTCGCCTTATGCGTAAACGAGCTGGCGCTTCTGGCATTAGTGGTTCCACCGCAAGGTGCTCTAATACACGTGGAGCATTCGAGGCGCCGGCTGGAATCCTACTTCCATATACTTTACGGCAAGGTTTCTTTCGACAGTGCTATAAAATTACAAGATTTCTTTCATCCTAAAATTTCATTCCATAAAACTAAAAGGCTAGCAAGTCTAGACATCTTCCGGGCATGGTCTTCAAAAGTATACGGCTGAAGATGACGAGAGTGGGAAAATCTCCGCACATCTCTCGCTCCTACAACGATGCCCTTGTTTTTTTTTGTGCAATTTTGAGCCCCTCTCTGAAACCCTTAACAAAAATGTTCCCATAAAAGCCATGTCATCATATGTATCATCAGAATCTTAAGGGTGAAACTCTTCGCTCTACTCATCGTTCTCCTTGGCATTTACTGCGGTTCAAAAAAAGGAGCAAAGGAATTAAGTCTCACTTTTATATAGTCCAAGCCAATCTTGCTATCTCATAAATTTAGCTGAAAAGGATAAGTCTAAGTCTCTTTGCGTGAAAATAAACACTACAAAAAGCATCAAAATAAAAATAAAGGTTTTTTTTTGAAAATTGTCTACCCCAATAGTACAATTCTCTCTCCCTCATTTTAAAGGAGGCATCAAGTGCTGGTGGCACTCGCATCGCACTATGCAACTCCGCCTGCTCGAACTGCCCGCGAGCGTGCCCCCTAGTCGCATGAACTTCATGAATAAGGCATTTGAGAGAGTTTTCTTGTGCAAATTTGTCTCTACTGTAGATTATTACTGTTCTTATCATTCTTTACTGCTATTCATCATTATGTATTTACAGCTATACATTATTATAAATTTACTAATTATACATTATAACAGTTATTACTCATCATTCTTGCTCTTCCTTAAAGGAGGAATAGTTCATTGCGATTCCTTCGCGCCCTGTGACTCGACCTGCTCGAAATGCTTGCCAGAGTGCTGCAGACACCGCAAATAAAGCACATTGGCGGCTCCCACTTACATATATCATCATAATTTGTTCGAACATTGTTAGAATAAAGAAATCTTGGCTAAAAACACACGACTTCAAAGAAATTGAAAATATGCTAGAGAGAGAGAGAGAGAGAGATTGAAAAAGAGAAAAGATGAGAGTTGATGGAGGGAGGTACTTATTCGGTGATGGAGCGTTTTCTCCCAACGATCAACATCAACTTCTTGAATCAGAAACGATCATATACGTTTGGAAAATAAAGTAATGCTCTCACTAATGCATGCTGCGAAGAAAAAGTCTGTCTCAAGTCACGCAAAACTAAACGATTTGAAGAATTCTATGATATTCGGATATTGACCAAAGCGGTTTTGTGGCTGCGATTTGTTTTAAATTTTAAGGAATTTTTGTCGACGTTCTAAAATAAAAATTCAAGTCTTCTTAAAAAGTTCTTCTTCATAAAAAGGAAGTTCTTGAAGTTCTGAGAACTTTGGAGGCAAATTCTAAGAATATTGCGAAATAATCCAACAAAATTGCAACAAAAGTGGGTAGGCTAAATATGATGAAGCGAGGGAAAAATTCGGGGTCGATGGTAGCGATAAATGTCGATGATTCAGCATTATCTTCACAGTTATCATAAGCAATCGTCTAGACAATACACTTGGATGGACTGGTGTTTTCAAGCTTTTCCGAGACTAGACGCTTGTTCGCTTTAAACTCTCGAATTGTCTTCGATATGAGGAAGATGATTGTATCGCTGATAATGACGACAGTGGGAGAAAATCTTTTATTTCTGTCCAATTCTGTGCTCTTCTCTGACACAATTATCAAAAATTATCATATAAAAGCCATGGCCATCATAAGTATAACCAGGATCTTCAGGATGAAACTCCTCGCTCTTCTCATCGTTCTTCTTCTCGTGCTGGTAAGTTGCCTTTAATGCAGTCCAAGATGGCATCAGTCAAACCAATCAGTCAAACCTTTTTATTGTTCAATTAAGTCATGGTCTTTTATTTAGATTTCCTTAAAAGGATATTGCAATCTTAAATGCCATACAATGAATGATCAGGAAAATGTTTCTAAACTATACAGCAGGAAGCAAGTGCAATTCGTGATGTCGTCAGTTGCCAATCGTTCGCTCCATGCAACATGGCCTGCACGAACTGCCCGGAAGAGTGCTGCAGACATCGCATGCATGCATCGGGTTCATAATTTATTTTCGGGCCCTTAAGTGCACTTTTGCGGACCATTTCTATAGCACTAAGGTTACTTTAGTACTAAATTTACTACTTTCACCCTTTATTTTATTGTTAGTACTAAAGTTATTTTGCACAGAATGCATGCCGCGGCCTTCAATCCATGCAACGGTTGCAACTACAACAATTGCGAGGGAACGCCAATCTGCCCTGGCTGGTGCTGCCCGGGAAAATAAAGCACAGCGAGTGCGCGTTGTTAACGGACTCCCACTAATGCCAAATCATCATTTGCTTGTTTGAATAAAGAATCCTTTGCATAAAAAAGGAGGAGCTCACACAACGTCAAACGTAATGAAAATGAGGCTGAACGCTGTTTATTAAATATTTAAAATATACTTGAACAATCAGACAAGCAAAGAAGTGTTTTAGCAGCGCGAGTGAGAGAAAGAGGGATGGAGAAGGAGAGAGAAATAGAGAGAGAGGAATAGAGAGAGAGAGAGAGTGAGTGAGAAAAGGAGAACAGTGAGAGAGCGAGAGAGCGACAACACGATGAAGAAGACATAAAACGAATGAGAAAGAGCCGTATTTTAATCCAGATCATTTTTCCTGAAGAGTTGAAAGCGAACAAGACTCTAGTGTCCGAAATGGTTGTTAACGCCAGTCCATCCACGTGCCCTGCCTAAATGATGGCTCTTGATAATTGTGATAATAATGATGATGATTGTGCGAAAAATATGTCGCCATTTCTCTCCACTTTCTAACACTTTTCGCGTTCGATTCCTCTCTTTCTCTATCACTCTCTCACCTGTGAAACTATTTCTCCTTCCTCTCTTTTTTTCACTCGCACCATCTCGCTCTCAATCTCTATCTCTTCAATTCTCTTCAGCTCGCTTTCTCTCTCTTGCTGTCGTTCGTCGTTCTCTTAAGAGAGCCTCTCTGTAAGGATCAAGCAGCCTTCCATAGGCTCCTGCCCGTGGGGAAAGTGTTGGATTTTGATATCCAAATTTTAATGTTGGGTGCCCATGCGTATTATAAAGCAAATTAGGTGGTCAATTTTGTTATAAAATTTTTTTCATTGACTGGGCATGCAAAAGTATGCAAAATGTTTAAGTCTATATAACTTTCTTTAAACTCAATATTTTTGAACTTTCTTTTTTTTTATCTGATGTGTATTCGGACAGCGCACAAAAAAGTCGCTGACGAGTTTCCTGAAAATTTTCATTTTCAACCAGTTTTATGCATTTTTAATTTTCAAAAATCAGTTTTTTGAGCACTTCATCTATTTCCCGATAAGGGCTGAACCTGGATTATAGGTTAAAAGAAAGAGGAGAAAAAATGACATAAAATATGTTGTTATGAAGAAAATCGAAGAATACATATGTTTTCGAATTTTGACCTGAACCTGGTGCACTCGCATTTTTGCTGATTGAGATGAATCAATGTAACTTTTTTTAGACTCTTGCTCTTCAAACAGTTTTTATTTCATCGGATTCGCCATTAATTTCTCTACAGAATAGGTCAATCTTCATAATTTACCCTGGGGATCATAAATAAAATGTTCTCTTTTTTGAACAAAAATTAATTGTATAATAACTATTGAGAACCAAATTTATGGGCCATTAAGATAACCGGCTGAACCAATTGAACACATTATCAGATAGAGCGAAGAATTCTGTATACCATATCCTCGTTTCATGAAATTTCAAGGATACATATTCCCTTTTTTCGAACAATCGATGAAAATTTCCAGTGTTGATCCAGCGGATAAATCAAGTCAAAAACTGAAGGGTGCATGTTTGTGTAACAAATCATGTTATATGGTGTTTTTTGATGAGGAAAATTAAAATTTCATTGAAAACTGTTTCATTTAATTTTTATTCTTTTTTTCGAAAAAATTTTTTCCTTTATTTTATTTTCTTTACTTGTTGCCAATCCTATTTCATTTCAGTCTAGCCCTAAGGTAAGCTTAATCGTAACTTTTGCTCCCCCAATTACCAACTCGGTTTGTCACTATTTGAGTTCCTATCATGTCTGACATAAACGAATTCGAACTATTTGTGAAGGACGAGTTTACAACACTTCTTCTTCCAAATACAGGCTTAGAGCCTATTCAAAAACGTCTGTCAGGTGTTGTCTGACTAAGACTTCTTGGGCGTCCGCGATATGTTCCTGATTGTATATGGCTCTGAAGATAAAGAGAGAAAGAAAGATACAAAGCTTAGGGGATAAATTAAAAAAAAAACCATGATTATTTTTCCGAAAAGTTAAATTTTGAACCACTTTTTGGCATTTCACTTTTTCAGAAATCCATTTTCTGAGCATTACGGCCCGGTTTGGTGCTAGCGAATAGAATAGCTGAGATGAAAGAAGAGAAAAAAATGACACAAGATATTTTTATGAAGAAAATCGAGAGATACATTATCATCAATAATTTTTGCAAGAATATGGTTTACTGGCACTTTCGAAATTGATGAATCAGTATAACTTTTTAAGACCCATGATTTTGAGACAAATTTTATTTAATCATATTCGCTATTCAGTCCTTTACATAAATGGCCTCTATCACCCATTTGCTGTTGCGGTGGAACTTAAAAAATGCAATTTAGCTTACCATTAGGGCTAGACTGAAATGAAATAGGATTGGCAACAAGTAAAGAAAATAAAATGAGTGAAAATATTTTTTCGAAAAAAAGAACGAATAAAAATTAAATGAAACAGTTTTCAATGAAATTTTTATTTTCCTCATCAAAAAACACCATATAACATGATTTGTTACACAAACATGCACCTTTCAGTTTTTGACTTGATTTATCCGCTGGATCAACACTGGAAATTTTCATCGATTGTTCGAAAAAAGGGAATATTTATCCTTGAAATCTCATGCAACGAGGATATGGTATACAGAATTCTTCGCTCTATCTGATAATGTGTTCAATTGGTTCAGCCGGTTATCTTAATGGCCCATAAATTTGGTTCTCAGAAGTTATTATACAATTAATTTTTGTTCAAAAAAGAGAACATTTTATTTATGATCCCCAGGGTAAATTATGAAGATTGGTTCTAGACCTATTCTGTAGAGAAATTAATGGCGAATCCGATGAAATAAAAACTGTTTGAAGAGCAAGAGTCTAAAAAAAGTTACATTGATTCATCTCAATCAGCAAAAATGCGAGTGCACCAGGTTCAAGTCAAAATTCGAAAACATATGTATCCTTCGATTTTCTTCATAACAACATATTTTATGTCATTTTTTCTCCTCTTTCTTTTAACCTATAATCCAGGTTCAGCCCGTATCGGGAAATAGATGAAGTGCTCAAAAAACTGATTTTTGAAAATTAAAAATGCATAAAACTGGTTGAAAATGAAAATTTTCAGGAAACTCGTCAGCGACTTTTTTGTGCGCTGTCCGAATACACATCAGATAAAAAAAAGAAAGTTCAAAAATATTGAGTTTAAAGAAAGTTATATAGACTTAAACATTTTGCATACTTTTGCATGCCCAGTCAATGAAAAAAATTTTATAACAAAATTGACCTCCTAATTTTCTTTATAATACGCATGGGCACCCAACATTAAAATTTGGATATCAAAATCCAACACTTTCCCCCGGGGCAGGAGCCTATCGAAGGCTGCTTGATCCTTACAGAGAGGCTCTCTTAATCTCTCTCTCTCTCTCTCTCTCTCTGACTCTCTCTCTCTCACTCTGATTCTATCTGACATAAAAGTAAGGTCAGGAAACTATAACAGACTAAAATTCGGCCTAAAGGTGGTAATATAAAAGGCATCAAAATTATTTTCTTCATTTCTTTTTGCAAAATATAATAATAAAATTTTTTTGTTGTTTACAATAATATTTGGAACGGCTAAAATTCTTAAGCGGAAACTCGCCGCTAGCATTCTTTTATTTCTTCTTCTTCTTTCAATTTATGTCATTTAAATTAAATTTTTCTTTTAATAAAGTTTTCGCCTTTAAATTTTTCTTCGTTAAATTCTTCCTCTTTAAATTCTTCTTGTCCTAAGCAATTAATTTTTCTCTTGATTAGTTAAAGGAGGGATCAAATTGCTCTCCTACTCGACATGCTCTTATTGCCCGAACGGCAGAGTCACCTAATCAAATCTTGGACAACTAAATCTGAACTTTTGCCCCGGGGTATGAGCCCATAGAGGGCTGCTTGATCCTTACAGGGAGGCTCTGTTAAAAGCGCTTCAGTGAATGTCTCCGAGAGCATCTTTTTTTTTGTTTTTTTTTCCAAGTGTTTTTTTTGTTGTCTTTTCTTCCTCTTAGTTAGATGCCCGAATACGATGTATATTTCTTCTGCTTGCATGTATGACCTTTTATTCAACTCTGAATTTTATGAATCTGTCAGGTATGGAATTGTGCTCGTTGAGTGTGGAATAAGGAGAGGGTTTTGCTGTTGTTGGCCGTCTGCATCTCCTTCTCCTTCTTCTTCTTTCCTGCAGCAATGTTCAGCGTCGCAGGATTCCGTATCCGTGCAGTCCACGAAGTTGCAGCCACTGCAGTCGGGCTGGCTCGGCGCGGCCATCAAGAATTTTTTGCAACACTTTTCCGGGCATTCCCCGAAGCAAATAAGTAGGCAACAATAACATGAGTGGTCTGCGTTTGTTTGCTCCTGTAGAGAATAGAGAGAGTGAGAGAAAGAAAGAAATAGAGAATGACAGATAGAAAGATAGATAGAGCGAGAAAGAGATGTAGAAAGAGAGAGAGAGAGAGAGAGAGAGAGAGAGAGAGAGAGAGACTGAGCGAGAGACAGTATAGAGTGCACACTAACCAGCACGACAAGAAGAACTAGCACAACAGCGAAGTATTTCATTCTGAAAATGGGTACAAAGATTTGAAAAAAAATTAAGGAGCAAAAGAATATTTGAGAAGTAGTAGTTGATCACAATTCCGTTTTCCTCACGTTGGAGAGGCATTTTTATAGTGAAAACTGACCGAGTGGGAGAAAGAAGAGAGAGAGAGAGAGAGACAATCTCCATAAGTGAGTAGTATGGGAAACATAGTTTGTGCGGCGCTAGCTGTTTCTGAAAAGTCATCCTGCGAAGCTGTTCCGAGCAAACAAGTGCATAAATCAGCGGATTTGCGTGAGTTCGGAAATGCCATTTCGTTTTGTCCGTGTCCTCATAACACACATGAAGGATGCGCTCCCACTGGGCAAACTGTCAATTGATTATGGATTCTTCCGAATCCGCTTCTTTTTTTTGCCTTGTGGACAGAGAAGTTTTATAACATTGTCATCAATGCTCGAAGGGACTTACAATTAGAAAGGGATCAGAAGACGAGGGATGGGGCGGGGAGAGAGAAGGCGGCACGCATCAAAGGAATCAGAAGACGAGGGATGGGGCGAGGAGAGAGAATACGGCACACATCAAAGGCGAACGGGAGTTCCTCATATCGGCTGCGTGTCGTTTAGCCACTGAAACTTTTCATAACTTAATGTTAACTTACATACATCGTTATACATTTCCAGAATATTGAATTAGATTAAATTTAGACTTCCTTAGATTTTTCAACGTTGAACAAAAAGTAAATATAAATCAAAATAAATAACGACTAGTTGATTCCAAGCATCTCCTGAATGCGTCCGTTTTCTTTTACTTTGTGGATGCAGCGAGTGAGAGTGAGAGAGAGAGAAAGAGGGAGGAGAAATAGTTTCAAACAAAGGGTCCGAATATTAACATTCGTGGGAATTAGGCGATAAAATTTATCATCATTATATCATGAAAACAATCAAAAGCAATCGCCAAGATTTTTCCGACTGCAGGCTTATTCACTTTCAACTTTCGGAATTTTCGTGGAAGTGAAGATGAGATGATTGCAGTATGAGAGCGGCCGTAAATCTTTCCAGGAAGCTATCCGACCATCTTTTCCCAGCCTGCTCATTTATGCGATTATCTCTATATGTCTCTACATTCTTCAGTTTTCAAACAAACAAAGGAAAATAGAATTGTGTTCAACTGCTTCTAAACTATTCTTTTGCTTCACCAATTTCCGCCTGAGAAATCTTTATTCACATTTTCAGAATGAAATACTTGGCTCTTTTGTTCGTACTTCTTGTCGTGCTGGTTAGTGATCACCCTATACCATAAAGAACAAGTGCTTTTCATTAAGTTATGAAAAGTTTCAGTAGCTAAACGACACGCAGCCGATATGAGGAACTCCCGTTCGCCTTTGATGTGTGCCGCCTTCTCTCTCCCCGCCCCATCCCTCGTCTTCTGATTCCTTTGATGCGTGCCGCCTTCTCTCTCCCCGCCCCATCCCTCGTCTTCTGATCCCTTTCTAATTGTAAGTCCCTTCGAGCATTGATGACAATGTTATAAAACTCAAACGTCTTCTCTGTCCACAAGGCAAAAAAAAAGAAGCGGATTCGGAAGAATCCATAGTAAGGTTCCCAACAACACCAAGATACTCAGACAAGTTTATCTACCTCTCGGACAAAAAATACATACATACATAGCAACGTAGAGAGCTCCAGAGGTCATAGAAAGGGGGAGACAGAGAGGGAGAGAGACTTGGGGTTGGTGGGATAGGCTGCCGGCTCTCAGCCCGTTCCTCCTGGCGTCTCTCGAGCCGGGCTTTTATAAGTTGTTGGAGCGGCGCGGACGCGGTCGCGGATCTGAAAGTAGTCATCATTATGTGTCCCAGGATTGAGAAAGAGAAGGAGAAGTGAGATAAGAATGTAAAGTGGTTAACCGTACCGGAAGTCAGAAGAGATCACAGAGAAAGTAACATAGATATGTATGTATATGTTATCCCGCTTACATGCGCTTACAGCGCTTACACCTCCCATCATCCATAAAGAGTTCGTCCTCGAACTCTGGTTTATAAAATGAGGGAGAGATAAGAAAAGATAATTTTATTCAGTTATTGAAAAAAATTTTTGGAAATGGCAGAAAAAAGGAAACTAATTCTGAAAATAACGTGGATGAATTATGGAAAAAAAAATAACAAAACGAAAATTAGTTACAGGATAATGAAGTCATATTTGAGAAAGAAAGAGGGCCAATTGACACCATAACAGTCGAATTAGCAGCCTATACAAGGAATGTGCATAGTCACGAGTCGGGGGGCAAAACTATACTCCTCTTATCCGAAGAGTAACGGGATGTCCCTCGCCTCCATGACTACGTTTTTTGATACACAGCAGCGGTGAAGGCGTTGCCAATTCGGTGCCATCGCTGTTGCTGCCCGACTTGCCAGAATGAACATGGCGGATCTGGCCCTTGACGTTGCGACGTTCAATCGTCGAGGATCGTCGAAGAACTGGCAGTTGGATAGCCTGGTCGATCGCGTCGAGAGGAAGATGATTATCTCCGCCTCCCGACCTTGGCAGGTATCGACCGTGCAAATGGTCGCATACTCGCTGAGGCGTTGCTGGACTTCATAGCACTGGTCGCTGTACATGCAGACGATATAGGTGGTCTGCTTATTGACCTCGAAGCCCGCATCCCAGAGGCCATCGAGGAGTTCCTCGACCAGATCCACCTCGCCTTTATTTCTGAAGGACTTGCTTGCTCCCTTTTGCTCCTCTCCCGTGTGGTAGATGAGCGCCATCGGCTCAGACGGATTGGGGAAAGAGATTAGGGAAAGGACCGAGGCTCGGGCCGTCGCTTCCGTTCCGGATTGTAGCCGGTCCTCGTAGAAGACGTGGCTGGTGAGGGAGAGCAGCGCCGGATGGGACCGGAATGAATGGTCAAGCAGGACCTTGGCCACTCTCGGCGCGTCCATGAGAACTTCAGCGGCGCTCCGGGCGGCTAACTCCCTGACGATGTCGCCTTGTGGGGCCCGGCTGTAGGGGGGCAGCTGTTTGGTGTCGCCCACGCACCTTATCTTCCAAGCTGGAGATTCGGTGATGATGGCCGCCACCGTCGGCTCGTGGATTTGACTTGTTTCATCGATGAGTACGGTCAGGCGGATGTCTGGCTTGCTGAGATGGGCGTCCAACGCCCCGCCGTTCTTCACGTGGTTCAGGAACGTTGCGACGGTGGCCAAGACGACCCTGGGCTGCCTCAGATGGATCAGCGCGGCCTGTGCTGCTGCTATGGCGTTGGAGTAATCCTTTTCAGCCTCGCGGTAGAGTCGCTGATTCTCTAGCTGGCACCGAGCGAGTTCTTCTGGCGAATTGGCGATTTTGGACATCGTCTCTCGGCTGTCGACAACACTGCGGATCGCCTGCACATACGAGTCGCCAGTAGTATTCTCGGACTCCCATTTGTCGATGTTAGAGCTCATGAGTTGGAATGAGTCGATGTCAGTGTTGTGATCCTCCCGGTCGCCGACGAGGCGCACTGGAAGCAGGCTGTAGCTGTTCAGCTGTAGAAGTTGTTCGGCGATCTGGGCAACAGCGGCATTCGTGGCCGCTATCGCGACAACGAATTCGCCCGTTCGATAGACGGCTTCCGCGATCGCCAGCGCCGCCACCATTGTTTTGCCTGATCCAGGAGGAGCTTGCACCATGACGATGGATCGAGGTGAGACGCAATATGCAATGGCGACTCGTTGAGCGTGATCAAGAGTGATCCACTGTCCATTCACTGAGACGAGTTCTGGAGTGGCCTGCACTTCTGGATCAGTGGCTGGAGGAAGTGCTGACGCTTGCTCTTCGCTTCCGGAGCGTTCGTAGACGGTGCTGAAGAGAAGCTTGACACGGTCGTCGTTCGTCTTGGTGAGCAGAGGTAGTCCTGCGAGAATGTGCAGAACTGGATCAGCCTCGTCCGTCGTTTCGAGAAGTCGTACACTACCCTGGATGGTTTGTTGATTGTTGATTGCTCTGGCAAGGATTGCTGAAGTGAATGAGTTCGAGACAATCTCGATGTCGAGGAACATCTTATGAGGGTCCAGATTCGTCTGATGGACACGCATTGTCTGACCATAAGTCAGTCCGGGCAGGTGTGCTTGCACCCGTCGATTCCGTGCCCATCCGCGCTGTTGCGAGAAGCCTCTCAGCCGAGCCGCTAGATGAACCAGATATTCGCCTCCCTGAACAACGGTGAGTGTGACAGGCCGAATGAGGGTGTCTTCGCCTTGTGCGTTCATGGCTGCGGTCACCACCGAGCCAATATTGAACAGGTGGCCCATGAGTGAGAAATCGTCTGTGGAGAAGTTGGTGAAGCCGTGCAGACGATCTTGGACCAGCGCCTTCTCGTTCTCCTGAAGTGGTCGCACCGAAATGGGGTGCATGCCTTCACGGAGAAGTGAGGGCCATGTTGCGCGAACTTCGTTAGCCAGGATCGCGAAGGCTTCCATGGAGGCAGGGCGTGCCGAGAAGCGAGTGGTCGTGGACGTTCGTTTGCGCACCAGTCCTTTGATGAGCTCCCCTTTGGCGACTCCCGCGTTGACCAGTGACCGTGCGAAATGCGGAGTTACTGCGACAGAGAGGTATGTACCCTCAAGTATCAGAAAGTACTTGGTAGGCATTCCTCTGGCGTTCGTGGCGATGTTGATGACATAACCGAAAACCTCCTCTGTTCCGGGGTGAGGAGTGACGAGGCTGTATTCGGATGCGCAGAAGAGCGTGGACGGGACGGAGTTCTCGTCGCTCGGAGCTCCCTGGGTGGCCTTCTGCCTTGTTGCCAAAAACTTGGCTGGCGAGTTCGCTGCTGGAGTCGGTTGAATCTGGTAGACGTATACCAGATCACGGACCGAGACCTGGTTGATATTGATGCCGCGAGTGCCGGTCGACTTCTCAGTTGACCACGCATCAAGCTTAATGATGTGCAGCTCGGGAAACTCGGCGATGAGAAGGAAGTCCTTGGCCTCCAGTACGAGCCCCGACTTCTCATGCCGCGCGATGACCTGGTAGATTACTGGATAATCTTTCTTAGAGGTTGAGAGTGGAGCCACTGAAGTAGCAACCTCCCTGCCGTTTGCTGGTGGAGCCTGGACTGCTGGGAGGTTGATCAGCTTATTAGCATTGTATGGTAACTGCATTGCATTTTCGAGGTTGGATATGAATTCCGATGCCTGTCTGCGAATGCGGCATGCGGCTTGGAGGGACATATGATGATACGCGTCTGCGGAGATGTTATCTGTAAGCCTTTGAAACCGTGGAAAGAGCTCCGTGATGGTCTTTGGTTGCGCATAGGCCGTCGCTGGGAGCTCCCTGTAGAACAGCTGAGGAGTGAGGCGGTCTTCCGTGCGCCCAGGCAATCCAGAGATGTCAACCGGGAAGACGAGGCGACCCCAGCAATGGTCATCGATCGCATCGTGTGCAAGGTTGCTCGGGGTGACCTCCGGGACTCCACACTGTGTCAGGATTTTGCGGACAGCCATGGAGATCTTTACTCCTCTCTGGGCTGCTGTGGCGACAGGAAGTTCTCCCTGTGTGGGTTGCGGCTCGAGCTCCTCGTCGAGTTCTGATACGGCTAGGGATAGAGAGCTGAATGCTCGTTCAAGTGTGCTTGGCGGCTCCGTTAGTTGCGGGTCGGACGCGTTGGTTGGAAAAGCTGGTCGTTGCATTGGAGAAAAAGGCAGACAATTGTCTTGCGAAGGGAAAAGCTCCGTTGGTTCGCCTAGCGTGATTTCAAATTCCACGGTCGGCGTCTGTACAATCTCGAAGGGAATCGCAGAATGACGTCGCTCTTCATCGATTCGTTCCGGATGTTCGGTTCTTCGAGTTTTTGACTTCGGCGCTTCGGATTCACTGCTAGACCGGCTTCCGCTGTCTGTCCCGTCATCGGATTCCATTGATAGTTGATATGCGAGAAAGAGACGTTCGTCTCCAGAGAGAAGGGCGGGAGCCTCGTTCTTGCTGTCGGATGGCTCGGCTCTAGAATTTCTTTTATATCTGTATGTTCTCCCCCTTTTTTTTTTTTTAAGGTATAAATTTAGCTGACTGGATTTTGTTAGAGAGACCATTGTCTCCATCTGCAAGCTTTGCCTGGGGCGCCGAGGTTGGAGTACTGCTCGTGGCGCCGGATGTCTTTTTGGACCGCGTCCACGACTTCTTCTTTGGCATGGTTCAGTTGCCGGGTGCGCTTGTGATAATCAGGTACTGAAAATTGGTTATATCTACGTGAGATTCTGATAAAAAAAAAATTCGGTGAGCAGAAGCATATCAATGGTACTTTGAAACCATTATTTCACACCGGGAGGCTGTTGTAGATAAAACATTTTATTAGCAACATTAGATATGTGAGACAAATCGTGAAGATGTAGGCGGCGGGCAGAGCTGTGGAATCACTTCATGGGGATATAGGACGGCGGGCCCGGGACTGCTCGATCATTTCCTCTCTACGGTGTCGCTGGTGCTCGTCGTAACGGTGGTTTGACAGCTCATCCTCGAGAATGCCCACTCGATGCTTGAGTTTGTCCATTTCCTCCTCCAAATTCCAGATGTAGTCCATTTGCTGTCGGTTCGTGTATGTGATGTCCGTCAAAGCAGATTCCGGCAGCGTCACCATGCGGATCCTGCCGAATGAATTGAATGAGGGAGGGGGGAGAGGAACGCGATCTGGTCGCTCCGTTTCTTCGTTGTTGCTCGGAGACGGGGCGGTCATGATTCGCGAATGGTTGTGGCCACAGGGACAAGGTACTCGGATGACTCGCTCTTCTTGTTCACGAGTCGGCTGTGGTCCTTCGATTGCAGCATCCAAGAGTTGGAGTTCGGCATTAATGAGGTTAGAGAGACGATGGTCTCTTTCGTTGGGAGGAGGGGCAGTAGCTGGTCGACTCATCAGAGCGGCAATAGTTCCTGCAAAGATAGATGCTATTGTTTTGTTCGTGCAGGTACCGATTTTGATTAATTTAGCGATCCTGTTTACATTGCAAATATTGTACGTGTTAATTACCAAGTGAATAACTAGCAGAGACGAGAGAAAAGCCGATAATAGAGGAGAGGAAAACGCGATGATTAGTATGGTTGAGTGAAAAGAAAACAGTTGATGATCGGCGGAGGGGTACTCTTGCTACAGGGATTCGCGACGCTTTCTACTACGTAAATTGTATTTGGGGACATCTGTTGTTTTAGTCACCTCATCCGGGCGGGTTTTTGTCTTGTAATTATAACCGATGGTCTGCTCTGGTACTGCGTCATGCTGGAGGAGTTCATCCTCTTCTTTAGGGAGCCAGGGATCAGTTAGCGCGGGGCCTGAAGGGGTGAAACATTTCTTTACTTGATTCATGTGGACCCCTTTGGTTCCGGACTGCGGTGCATGTATACTTACTATTATTATGTGAGGTTTATCCACCTCTGTAACTCGATATTGTCTTAGCCAAGGGAAAGTGAGCTTTTTTGAAATTCCCACTTTAGGAGCCATATCCTTTAGGTATACCCGGTCGCCTACAGATACATCTAGAGACTTTAGGTGGGTTTTATCACCTTGCTCTTTAAATTTTGTGCTACGAGCAATGTTGTGGTTGTATGCCATGCTCCATGCGGAATGGAGTGCTGAAATCATGGAAACTTTATAAATGGAGACGTCTTCATTACTGGGGATATGACGCTCATCTTGATATTTAAACAGTAAATCTATATTCATAATGGGGTCTCTACCGTGGATTAAGAAGAAAGGGGTTTCTCCGGTGCTATCATGAACTGTGGTATTATATGCGAATGTGATTCCAGGTAAGAATTGATCCCAGTCTAATTGGTTTTCATTAGTATACGCCCTTAACATGGGGTGTATTGTGGCAAAAATGCGCTCGCAGAGGCCGTTACCTTCTTTGTGATAGGGAGTGGTATAGTACTGGGATATATCATTTTACCTAATTCTGTGAATACTCCACTGTGCCAATATGACGCATTATCCGTGACTAGAGCAGTCATGGTACCGTGTTTAAGCACGAAGTCGTTCATAATGGCTTTTGCTATGGAGAGTGTAGTGCAGTCCGGTAGAACACTTGTCACTAAAAACTTAGAAAAATGATCTACTAATGCCAAAATATATTTGTTTCCGCTTTCGGATGTGTGGATAGGACCAGTTAAATCGGCATGGACTTGATCGAAAATAGCTTGAGCCTGCATAGTTAATAATCTTTCCCTGTTGCAGTCATTGGCTCGTTTCCGTTGGCATATATCACAGCTTCGACATCTGAAAAATATCTCTTGTCTTAGATTTGGCCAAAAATATTTTCTCATTATTTTTGCGGCTGTTTTTCGCCAATTGAAATGACCGCCGGTGGTATGGTTTTCATGCAAAGCTATAAAGATGGGCTGTCTTAAGTTTCTAGGGACTACTACCAATGGAGTTTTGTTATATGATGCATCTGCCGAATTTTTGACCATATAGAGGCAGCCGTTCTTTTTGATTTCGCACTTTTCTGCAAGATCAAGGACGGCTTCTTTGATGGGATTTTGTTGCAATTCCGGAGGTGGGATATCGTCAGATAATAATTTAATTACCACCGAGCATATGGGGTCTGCTAGCTGTTCTTCTAGCATGTCGTGTTGCTGGATTCGTTTGAGAGAGTTAATGAGAAAGTGGCAATTGCCACCGAGGTTAGGTGTTAATTTTAAACACACCGGGAATTCAATAATGTCTTCCATATCATCATTTCCAGAGTTTAATGTTGGGATTTCAACTCTGGACAGGCAGTCGGCAACTCTATTAGTGCTTCCTTTAATATACTCCAGTTTAATGTCATAACTTTGTAGCTCAATTATCCACCGGGTTAGATTGTCGTGATGGTTGCCATGGTTAAGAAGAAATGAAAGGGGCTTGTGATCCGTTTGCACTCTAGTTAAGGTGCCATATATTGTGGCCTTAAAGAACCGTAGCGCAGATAATTCTTTTATTTTAACAAATGCTTCTTCTTGCTCTGATTGACAGGCAAATTTTGCTTTGCCTTTCATTAAATCATAGAGGGGGCTGGCGATTCCGGCAAAGTTACGAACAAACTTCCGGAAAAAATTCGCCATTCCAATGAATCCTTTTACCTGCTTCACATTTTTTGGTCTGGGAAATTCTTGGATTGCCTTTATATTCCGAGAAGCAGGGGAATATGACGCCGACGACACCTCGTGCCCGAGGAACGTTATTCTGGATCGGGCAATTTCCGTGAGCTTCTTGCCGGATGCTTTAATGTTGTAATATCTAAATCGTAAGAAAACTTCGCGGAGGCTATTAATATGGGACTCGAAGTCATTATTAAATATAACAATATCATCTAGGTAAGCTATACAGTTAGTTTGCATTCCGGAAAGAATTCTAGCCATGGCACGGGAAAAATATGCACCAGCATTTTTGAGTCCGAACGGCATATAGATGTACTCGTAAATTCCCTTGGGTGTCAAAAAACCACATTTAGCTTGGCTATCCGGGTCCATTAAAAGTTGGTGAAAACCGCTGGATAAATCTAGAGTAGTATAATATCGGTTGTTGGATACTTGTTCCAAGATGGTTTCTATCCGGGGGAGAGGAAAATAGTCTTGCGCCGTGATTTCGTTTAAGCTCCGAAAATCAACACATACTCTTAAAGAGCCGTCGCGCTTCTTAACAAGAACTAGATTATGTACCCAGGGCGTGTTGCTCTCTCTGATTCGACCATTGTCTAGCAGGGTTTCGATATGTTTGTCCAGTTCAGCTTGGTACTTAGCTGGAATTCTTGGAACTCTAGGTCGACTGTTGGGGACCTCAGTTGTGGTAGTGATATGAACTAGGGTGTCATCAAAGGAACCGAGGTCTTTCGAGTCAATAGAAATTCTATCATTAAATTCGAAGAAGAGCGCGCGGAGCTGCTCTTTTTGCTGGCTGTCGAGATCAGACTCACCAAAATCGATCTCAAAGTCGATCAGTGGCTCTGAATGGTCATCTATCGTTCCACTGGGTTGGAGGTGGAGTGTTAGGTTGGGTAAATATCTTTTAGGTGTGCCATCTCAGAAAGTTCACCGCCATTATGTTCCGTCACTGTGGTTCCGAACGTTATAAATTGATCCTTATAAATGTATATGGGCGTCGGGGTGGGATTGCTGATGATTACTCGGCCTTTATCGCTTTTAAAAACAGCGGGGGCGATGTAAACATTGTGGTTGGATTCTAAGATTGCTGGTACCGTCGCGATTATAGAGGCTACCAGTGGTTGTGCGTAACATTCAATTATGGTTTCGGAGTTAGGCTCGCATTTGGCAGTCCATTTTGATCGTATTGGCAGCTTATCAAAGGAAAGTGGGTCATATTCAGCTTGAGATCTTGACACAATTGGTAGGATGACATCGTCAATATAGAATTTATGTTTGGCATAATCGATTGACCATGGTGGAAGGTGACATAGGATATCATTTCCAATTATTACATTATGCTGATCGGGCTCTGTGGGCACGCACCTTTCTTTAGTGAAATAGATTTCCTGTGTGGACGAGATGTTGCCAATTCTGAGTTGAATCGGCAATTTTCCCACTATGGAGATCGGTGTCCATGCAATGCCTGTGGCACACGGGATGTCGCTTGGGCATAGCCCGGTAATGCCTAGGATTGGTGCTAGTTCAGCGCTGGCAACAGAGATAGCCGCACCCGTGTCAATCATTGCGAGCAGGACGGTGCCATTTATTGTCACTGGGATTTGAATTAGAAAGAGGGGTGCTTCGATTTGGGGTGCGAGTGTTAGAAGAGGAAAGGACAATTGTGGTAACGACGGATGAGGGGCGGGCTGCTGTGGACTCGGGACAGTGTTTGACATGTCAGCATTGGTCAGAGAGGGAGAAGTCATATGTTCGTCGTGACATTGTATAATCTCTTCAATTGGTGTTGACAGTTGGTGGTGTTCCAAGATCTGACTGAGATTGTGACATTTAGTGGTTTTTTGGAGAGAAGCAATTGCCTCAAAAGATGAATGACGGTTTATTTTGGCCTGTGCCGTGTTTTCTAATTCACAAGAAAAAATTGGCCTGTTGCGAGAGGTCCAGATATTAGGGAATGAGATGAGGTTGATCTTTATATAGATTAGCAAGGCGGCTTTGAGAAGAGAAAGTGTAACAATAATGCAACAAATTGTTTATCCAGATAAAATAGGGTGACCATTCGCCGAACAGATATCTGCAGAACTGACTGGGAAGAGACAACTCTTCCGAAGTCGCCTTACTTTTTATTATAATAGCTGAATTGGAAGTCAGAGTTTCTTGCCAGTTTCTTGAAATTAACTGAAGGGGAATTTCGCGATCAGACAGGTTCGTCAATACGAGATTGTGAAAGACGTCTCCTTGTGCACGAAAGGGCTTCCTGTTCTGGGTGAGGGATGGGATAAGCTTCGGATCTATTTCACTGAATTTCCCAGTTTGAGAATTGAGGCGAATAATAACATTCCCTCTTTTTAGATAGAAACTACTGACTTCTTCACAATCAGTCTTAGCGGCGGTTTCTTTAACTATTTGTGAGTTAGCGTCGAGGAAAGAAATTATTGAAGAGTTATGCATTTGAATCCTTATGCGGGGAGAATCATAGCACGTCTCATTGAAGGGAAGGAACGTTATTGCTGCATCTGGAATTTCTGAGCAATAGAAGATCTCTACGATGTGATTTCCTCTGTATCGGGCAGAGACGCCGGTGTTGTTTAATAGGGCTCTGGCAGTTGCTGTTGCGTCTACCGTCATTGCAATGTGCAAAGAGGAGGACAAGGCGTTCACTCGTTGGCAGAGATTCAAAACATCATGCTGGATTACGTTCACCACTGACTGACTGAGAGCTGTCATCTGTGCAGCAATCTGGTTTGAAGTGACGCTGCCTGGTTTAGAAGCAAGCAGGGTACCTCTTTTTACCCTCCGATGAATTGCGAAGGCGTATCCTTGATCTGTTATGACTAGCTCGCGGTTACAGTCAACAACGGTGTCGGCATCAGCTTTCCACGATAGCGCAAATTGTCTGTCATCTTTCAGCCAAACTCTGTCAACTCGGCTGCCGTTCATAGTGCCGACATATAAGAAATTACAGAGTTCTTCTTTTTCTGCTTGCCAAAAAATTACTGAACCGTCAACAAGCGCGCATTCTTCATCCTCATATTTGCATTGTGTTAAATCACCTGCCGGCGAGGAAGGCCAAAGTTCATCATGGCGAATGAGCACTTTTGATTCTTCAATGTAGCAGTTATTAACTGTGACGTTATTAGTGGAACAGGTAGAGAAGGGCCAAGTGCGTTTTTTAGTGATAGATTGCCAAATTGGCAAATTTTAATTTTTGCCATTTGTCTGCATTCGTCTACTGTTAGAAGCTGGGCATTGGCTTCAGTTTCCTGCCAGCGCCCTCCCAGCAAATATCGATAGTACGCGACTTGTGTCCTAATGATGCGACAATGCGTGGCTACACTGATATACAATTTTGTGTTCCACCTATATAATTCTACTGCATACCGTACCGGAATGGTTGGTTCAACTACCATTTGCGAACAATCTTGCGTGGTGGGGAGTCTTACTAGTTCACGACGTCCGTTGTTTTGGCAGGTCCAAGCTGTTGCTGACGCAAGCGGGAATAGCGCTGAAGTTAGAAGAAGGAGAGGAATGAATTTGTTAATTCTTGGCAAGAGGTTTTGTTGTAGCTGCTGCTCATTATTTCTTGGCGCCGGGGCATAGATAGTGCTGGCTAGTGCATTATTTCGCTGCAGAAGAAGTGATAGGCGTTCTTCTGAAGCTTGTGCTTGTGCCTGAGCCTTCTCAAGAGACTCTGTTAACTGTTTGAGGTTATCATCTGCTGAGATGGACACTGCATTTATGCCAGGACGTCCAGATTGATTGTCAGGATGCGCCGACCCCTGAGGGGATTGCTGCCACCAGCGGGGGTTACGCTAGTTGTTATTCTGGTACTGATTGCCCTGCCAATTATTGTTGTTGTTTCTTGGAGAGAGTGGCCATTGCCACTGGAGGAACAGTAGGAGTAGAATTTGAATTTTGATTGAGTGATTGTGAGAGCGTAGCAATTGCCACTGATGGAAGAGCAGACGATGAAGTTGTGTTTTGATTGTTTGAGAGAGTGGCAATTGCCACCGAGGAAAGAGAGGAAGACTGTGCAATAGAGGATGAAGGCGTGGATTGAAAGTTATAAAGATCCCTTGCCAGCAAATTTTCCAGCTGTTCAAAATAGCTATTTGTCTTAGATTCGAATTGACGATGCGTTAAAGTTAAAGCTTGAAAAGTGGAATTGACTGTCTCCACTGAGGCGTCTCGTAGCTGCTTGACGTGTGAGAGTTGTGCAGGCTGGCTCCCTCTCTCCTGTTTGAAGAGGCTAGAAAGGGAAGAGGTAGGGGGAGATGATTTGCTTCTTGTGAGAGAGGCAATTGCCTCAGTTCGGGATTCCCGTAGCCGTGTTAGGGCCTTGGGATAGGTAGACATGCAAAGACTGAGTGTTTGAGAGCGTAGCAATTGCCACTGGGGGAAGAGAAAAGTTTGTGTTTTGTAAGAGTAGCGATAGCCACTGATGGAAGACCAGGAGTAGAGCCGTCAGACGATGACCTAGAGGGTGCGTAGGAGAAGTTGCAAGTTGAGAATGACTGACAGTCCGTGGATCTGACTACTTGTATGTTCATTCAGGGGTGTGGCTTGTGAACAGGCGGAGGGAATCTTAATACAATTTTCTGTGAGGATGTTAGAGATTTGAGAGAGAGAGATAGTATCCGAGTGGGGAACAAAAATAAGAAGAATTTGTGACAATAACAGCGTCCAGCGCCTATTGCTAATGGACTTTTGAACAAATCTTGATCAAACTTTCTCTTCTCGCCGGAGGAATTTTGTTTGCTTCAGCCAGAAGCGTCTGGAAGATCTTTATCATAAAATGCTGGAGCTCTCTCTCTGGCGCCGCTCGTCTGAGTCAGAATACAGTGAAAGTACTGTATGTTCAAAGTGCAAGAGAGCGGAAAGCCAAGTGATGTGAGAGCTGATGCAAGAAATGGAAAACTGAAGAGAAGAAATTTACGCATCAATTTAGGGACTTAAAAAAATATTCCACTTTTCTCAATAAGTTGCTTTTTTATGTATGTATCTATATATTTTACTTACTAACTCACTCTCACAACTGGAGATTGCTCTGGCTACGGTAGCCCTGTGGGCCAATGGGCACATGCGAGTAAGGGGGGGGGGGCAGAGAAGAGAATGTGTATATGTATGTACATACCCATTTAACACGAATTAAGAGATGAGAGCACAACGGTTTTTCTTTGATAAAATAGGCGAAGTATAAAAAGGAACAAGGTAAGTTGAGTATAACGTATGGGAGGTCCACACTCTCTTTGTTTTCTCATTTCATCTTAAAAAAACGTAACACGAATGTAAGGCCGGGAGAAGTAAAGGCTAGGTAGGTGTTATGACGTCCTTTAATATGACGAAGGGTGAGTGCGGAAGAGGACAAGCACGTATGCTAATGATGGAACAGCGGTGACATATGTAGTGTGTCCCGGCATGTCAACGAGATGGAGAGAGCTATGGTGGTAAGGGTGAGCGAGAAAGAGAGAGAGGGAAGGATAAAGAGATAGAGAGTGAGAAAGAGACTGTTGTACGGCCAGTTCTGTCTTTCCAGAGAGAAAGAAAGGGAGAGGTGAGAAAAAATTAAGAAGAGTTCACTCACTGACTCTTATTTGCTGCCATAAGGAGTCAACATGATAGATGATATGTATCTACACTTATATACATATGTGTATCTATGCACATATATGTCTACCTACTTGCGCATTTTGCATTTTAATACTCCCCCCTTTTTTTTACATTGGCGGCAGTCAGCTTGTCAAGATATTTAATTTTGTTCAATTCCCCCTTCTTTTTTTTTTGAGAGAGAGGGAGAGATTGAGGGAAAGAGGCGATTGCCTCAACAGTACACACATATATGTACATATGTTCATTTCTTTCCTTTAACTTTTTTTTGAGAGAGAGTGATTGAGAGAAAGAGGCGATTGCCTCATTGCATATGTTTAAAAGGATGAACCAACCTTCTTCGCCATGAGCGCTTCTGACTGCGGGGGGAGCTGAGTTGCACGCTTGCTCGTGTGACAAGACGGTGATAATCTGTAAATTTGAATAGTAGTTATTTAGAGAACTAGAAGCAGGATGGCAAATGAATGCCTGTCCTTTACTTAGAGTAGCCACTCAGGATGGCTGTTCTGCCGTCTAGAGAGAAAGAGACGCAGACGGGATGAGACACCGAGAGTGTGAGAATCAAACAGCACTACGGTGAGAGAAAACTAGAGAGAGGGGAGAGATGTTGCTTTCTTTGGAGGAGAATGTTGCGAAGATGAGTCCGGCATTGCCAACAGATGAGAGATTTGTTCGATAAAAAAAAAAAAAAAAACAACGAGAGCATATGTGAATGGGAGAGAGTACGGAAGAAATTGTTTGCGCGTCAGGCTACTTGGATTTCTTTGTCTAATCATCTTTTGAATCTATGATGGGAACAGAAGCCCTGTGCTATTTCTGCTAAAGAATCAGAGACGAAGTAGCCGATTCGCCTAACGGTTACTTACAAGCCATCAAATGTGAATAACAACAAGAACATAGTAAATCGTGGCACCATATGTATGTACATGAGACATGAATTATGGGAGTACTCATGATACTTATTGCTGCCTAACGCATGATAAAATGAACCATTTGTTCGTGAAATGCTTTTGAATTTCTCTATTCGGCTAGTTGTCTTCTTCTCTATTTTATTAGCAGCATAAAATATTTAAAGAGAGACTATTGTCTCAAGTGCTTTTGATGCACTTTTGAGTGATTTTTTTTTTTATCACTCTTCATATTTAAACGAGTCAACTGTGCTTTCTGAATGCACATTTTCTCTATGTAACCTAGTTAAGCATTTTTTGTGCTTTTGACAAACAATACATAGGCGTCATATACTCTCTTAGAGCTATCGTAGTTTTCTTTCATTCTGTTCATTCATTTTTTTTATCAGTTCTTTGGGGAGAGAAGCAATTGCCTCATTCTATGCATTATAAGTAGATATTTAAAAAAAGACAATTGTCTTTAAATTTTTCAATCTCTATGTGTGATAGAGAGAAATAGCTAACCTTGTGCGCACGGTGCACTTTGAGCAGGGCCGACCCGGAGCTTCGTCGGGTTGCGGGCAGGATATCCGTCGTCTTCGTGCCTTTGTTGTCAATCAGGCGCTCTTATAACTTTCCACTGAATAAAGTAAACATACCGAAGATATGTTTTTACGACGCGGCTTTGGATATGCTGTGCCTCCCGGCTAAAATATATTGC
This sequence comes from Allodiplogaster sudhausi, assembly GCA_945643635.1. Lineage (NCBI taxonomy): Eukaryota > Metazoa > Nematoda > Chromadorea > Rhabditida > Diplogasteridae > Allodiplogaster > Allodiplogaster sudhausi. The sequence continues at coordinate 2,224,153 of CALZFC010000057.1, forward strand.
TGAATAGTGGAAATTGAGCACTAGTACCGTTTTAGAGCTCTTTTACTGGCGCAGAAGCCGCAAAAAAAAACAGTGCCTTACCTGATCTCTGCGCGAATGCGGCTGCTCCCCGCCAGACGCGCCACTTCTTCTTCCCTTTTTGGAACCATCTTTTTCTTTCTTTTTTTTTGAAGTGATTGATTGAGAGAGAGGCAACTGCCCCAAGCTTGGGAAATGAAGGACAAAGGAAAAACATACATAGAAAGGAAAGACACACATGCGGTTAGAAGTGTGACAACGCGGCGCGCTTTCCGCGTTATCGAGCCGGACACAAAGCAACAAAAAAAAGAAAACCGCTCGCTGCTACCAGTAAGGTTCCCAACAACACCAAGATACTCAGACAAGTTTATCTACCTCTCGGACAACAAATACATACATACATAGCAACGTAGAGAGCTCCAGAGGTCATAGAAAGGGGGAGACAGAGAGGGAGAGAGACTTGGGGTTGGTGGGATAGGCTGCCGGCTCTCAGCCCGTTCCTCCTGGCGTCTCTCGAGCCGGGCTTTTATAAGTTGTTGGAGCGGCGCGGACGCGGTCGCGGATCTGAAAGTAGTCATCATTATGTGTCCCAGGATTGAGAAAGAGAAGGAGAAGTGAGATAAGAATGTAAAGTGATTAACCGTACCGGAAGTCAGAAGAGATCACAGAGAAAGTAACATAGATATGTATGTATATGTTATCCCGCTTACATGCGCTTACAGCGCTTACACCATAATCAATTGACAGTTTGCCCAGTGGGAGCGCATCCTTCATGTGTGTTATGAGGACACGGACAAAACGAAATGGCATTTCCGAACTCACGCAAACCCGCTGATTTATGCACTTGTTTGCACTTATTGTTTGAATTGTTTTGTATTCGCTCTAATGTAAGTATGTTGACACAAAACATACTGTTTGAGATTACCTAGTATAAACTGTCTTTTTCGTGTATTATCAAAAATTCAATGTAATCTCGACGATCCACGAGCTAAGAGCTTTCTTTAGAAAGCAACTCAGGTGACTACGGAGCAACAAGTTAAAGTGCCCTGGGGATGAATTTATAGTAAACCAGCAGGAAAACTCAGAACCAATTGTTCAGACCGAAACTCCGAATTGGGTTTTAATTTTTTTTTCTTCTCCGAATTTCGGGGTATCAGAAGTTATCTGTTCTTCGCACAACTGCGCAAACAAAGATATCGGTTATTTAGCTTTCGTCCCGTACATTAATTAACCGAAACGATCCTTCCCTTAATAATAAGGCCAATTCGAGTAACATAAAAATCTGCCAGAAGATGGACTGGAATAAAATTAGATAAATCACTTGTTATAAGGAAGGCTTCTCGAACAAAACCAAAAGTAGTCGGATTCGTAATCCTTTGAATTCTTCTGAAAATTACATATATAAAACTCTCGAACTTTATTTAGACGAATGGGCGAGAATTCAAATTGGGTTTTGAGATTCGATTAACTAAACAAGGTAGACATCGCTCTCATAGCTAGAGCTCCCCAATGATGATGCTTCGCATTTGATGATTGATTGCAGCGGAACTGAACGGACATATAACATTTATTATTTTATTTCTTGAATTAAAGAAAAAACTGGATATGACATAATAATATTTACGTATTTACAGCCTGAATTAAAATGTCCACAAAAACATGCTTCAAAATGCTGACTCTTGCAGAGAAGGCGCCAGACGACGCTGCTCAAAACGCTTGCAGGCATAGCACATCACTTAATTAGCAAGTAATTTAATTAAAAATTTCGGACATCATTTGGCTAGAATGTCCAAAAAGAAAGCTACAGTACGGAAGGAGAGAACGATGATCGCGAAGAAAACGCCAAGGACAACGATATCATTGGCATCGCTGCATGAATCGAGGTGGCGCAGTTGTGGCTGTCGTGGAGAGTACGGAATGACCCTGGGTGGAGAGAGCTTAGACGACGGTGAACTGAGGAGAGCCAGAAGCATGGAATTCATGGGAAGAGGTGAGGAGAGGAGGAAAGTTGAGGGGCGCGAGAAGGGAGAGAGAGAGAGAGAGAGAGTGGAGAAGAAGGAGAGCGAGAAAGCGGTCAACCGCGCGGAGGCATCGCGCGATAAGAGAATGAATAATTCTTTTTTCAAATTCTACTTTAATTAATTATGCATATATTATTTGGCAGAAAATAATGTAAGTGAGCGTTGATGTAATCAGACGACATTGAAGCTGAAAGTACAGCTAGATATCCTTTTTTAGTCCTAAGACAACATACCAAAATGAGAAAAGCGTGAGAAACAGAAGGAAGTGCGATTAAAGTACGCTTTGATCACCTTAACCTTTACTCAAAATCCTTATATAAAAGAAAAGAATTTTTGAAAGAAATCATTCCATCGTCGCTTTCCGCTCGTTTGAGGTTGACTTTGCCTCGCTCTCTTTCTCCACCACACTCTCTCTCTCTTCTCTCCCTTGTCCTCTTCTCCTCTCCCCTTCCCATGCTTCTCAAGTCTGTGGTCCTCTTCCTCTACTTTTGCCTGCCTTTTTGTGCGGTTGGTTGAAAGCTTCTTGAGACATTTCAGAAACCATTTTGTCCGTGTTTAATGTGTTACTCAAGCTGTGTTGGAGTTCGATTTCTTGCTTTCAGGCCGACTTCAAATGCTTCGAAGTGCAAGAGAACGGAACCCGTTCCGTTATGGATTGTCCACTCGGATGCTATTATCCTGTAAACTTCAACGCACCAGAAGGGACCTTACTGTATCCGAGTGGCTGTCTAGAGGCAGAGCTGCCAATGGAGTGCGGGCTCGACCCGGGCAATAGAAGCCGCCTCCTTTGTTCTTGCTATTCTAATAACTGCAATGATTATAATCATAAAATCGAAGGCATGCTGAAGCAGAGCCTTCTCGTGAGATACAAGGTTCTTTCTCATTTTAAATGTTTTTTTTTGTATATATTTAAAATGTCATCCAAATTGTCCTGGGTACGGTAGCACTTTTTTTGAGATTCCCGCCGAAATAAATTCAAACGAATTCATCGTGTCACTTCAGAGCTGTGGTACATGTGCTCCTGAAGCTGCAAAAAACATTGAGCACGCAGCCACATTTTCTCCTCTTTCTCTGCGACTCTCCCCTCATTCCCTCCACATACATCTCCGCATCCCTTCTTTGCTACATGAGCACTCCCCAGAATTATTTGTGATAAAATCAGCATAACCTTTCAACAAATATGTTCATTCAAGCAGTGATTGGTTGTTAGCGATGATATTAGTGACATGGGTTGCAGCACTTGCTGGCTACCTTTGCGGTCTCTTGGCCCTCTGTCTTTTCTCTGCAAGATCGTTGCCTCAGGCAACTTGATTCGTGTTCATAATAACATTGCCTTGCCAAACGGCTTGTTTTGACAAGCAGCTTTTCAGGCAGAAGGAAAGGGAGTTCATCGGAACCAGCTGGCTTTACTCTTCAGAAGAGCCCCATTCCTTTACAATAAGCTCCTTTAATTAATCTACTATTCGGTCGGTTTGTGTGCTCAGTGGCAGACCCTCCAGCATCGGTGATGTATTAACATAAGAATTAAAGGACAAGTTGAGCCGGCTGACAATGATCAAAACATTGAGATCATTTGTTGACTTCTTCGCAGTGGAATGCGCGTTTGTGATAACAAATTATCGTTGTATCTGGACGATTGTAAGATGAGCACAGGCATCTTATTTAAACGAACGTCAACTTCGTTGAGTTTTGAGAGAGAGAGAGAGGGTGTAAGAGAGATTGGAAGGGGAGAGAGAGTGTGGTCAAGAAAGCAGCGAATGCATGGGTAAGTGGGAATTTATTTGTTTATTTTATTTTATTTTATTACATATGTATACACTTTGCATTTCCTATCTAAAAATTACACTATTTTAACATGGCAAGTCTATTTTTGAAATGTAAGTGGTAGTCTAATGTCATCGACAAGTCGGAAAATCACTTTATTATTACCCATTTGACTACCGCGATGCCATGTTGTAATCCACCATGCACAACCTTGAGCATACTAGTACATACATATGCCTTTTCTATTTCCTCCTCTCATCTCACGTCTCTTGCGGTATCTTGTCTCCTCTGAATGTTGCATTTCTACTAATTGCAAGGATTTAACATGTATGTATGATACAATCAATTTAATTCTCACTATTATTATGATGAGCGAATTTCTTGACGATCGACGATTTAATATACCATTTCTATACAGTCAACAATATAAATTGGAAACCACCGGCTTTGTCTTCAACCTCCTGTTAGACTTTTCATGTCCTTTCACTAAATTAATTGTTTATTATATAGAGATAATTTAATAAATTCGAAATAAAATAAAATCAGCAAATATCATTAGGCATTCGTTTGTTCCTATTTTGTGCCCTTCTGGCCGGTGATCTATTAAGAAGGAAACGAGCAGCTCAGCTGAGGATGGCGCCACGAGTATGGCAAATATTGACATCGTTTGTTAACTTCTTCCTGTTGTCTTTGCGCCTTTCGATGGCACATCTTCGTTACAATGAGTCTAAGGAAGTAATGTTCGGGGGGGGGGGGGGGGCGGTGGCCGAAAATATCAGGTCTCGGCCCGACCTCAGAGGTCGGCTCCGACCCGGGGCCGGTGCCGACCACCCCTGGGCATGTTAAGCAGTGAAGCCAGAGTGCACCTTTCGTAAGGAAACGCGTCGCACTCTCGCCACCGAGGAGTCAAGGCTAACAAGGCAAACTTAGTCAGTTGGGTTGATGCACAAGCACGAGAGGAACATCGGTTTAGCCAAGTTCGTTCTTACAACTTCATTCACTTCAAAACAAGATCCATTCATGTGTACTTATGTATGCCTATACCATACTTGATGTGCCTCCTCCTCTCGGTTTTCCACTTAATCTCCATACGTAGCCTGAATAACAAATAAATATAAAAAACGCAGTTTTTTTAGATGATTCACATACATTTTTTGAAATACATGGGTTCGATTGAAGGGCATTTCCTATTCGAAGAAAAAAAAGACGTGAAATGTTCTTTTCAGACTCTTATTCTGCCTCATTCAGACGACATTCCATCGACTCTGGAAGGTTCTTTAATTCTGTTTTCTTCCTATTTCTATATCTGTAATCGAAGTACTATTAGTATTATTAATATGCAAGAGGTAAAGGTTCCAGTGTCATTCATTTGACTTCCGGTCCCTTTACATTTTTATTTCATGTTTTTCCCTTCTTATGAGTGTGCAGTTTCCATGTTATGATTAAGATGCCGTCCTTTATAATCCCAGGAGTACTTGCATTGATTCATTCATCATCACTGTACAATCTAGACAAATAACGTGACGGATATCGAAAAGAAGAGTGATCACATCTGAGGAAGGGAAGCATTCTGAACAGCCGTCCCCCTTCTCTTTTTCCTCTGTTCCTCGTGCTCAGAACCTCGCGTTGCTGTTGAGATACGTGTTTCGCAGCGCTTGGTTGGTGGGGTTAGGATCGACATTGTTGCCACCGCCAGTGCCAGGGCTCGGCCCGCCTCCCGGAGTGCAGCTGACAATATAGACCATTATATTGATCGAAATTTTTAATGGATACCTGGGATTTAAAGAGGCTGATTGTGAGGGCAATCAACGAAAAACTATGTTAAATTCCATATGATCACGGTCCTTCGTACTCTCTACGCTCGTGCTATTTTCACGCAACGGGCTCCGAATGAGAGTACCTACTCCCAGGGTGAACGTAATGAACTAAAAATGATGAACTAACAAGTTGCACGTCTTCTGGCAGTACTGCCGGGCGAGCTGAGCGTACGCAGGACTGTTGCAGATGGTAGCTCGACCGGCGACGCAGTCATTGGGATAGACGTCGGCACAAACTTGAAGAAGGACTATTAAGAAAAAGGCATACACACAATAACATTATGAGCTTTTCAATTGAATATCTAATATACAGATTACATGACATATTGAATAATTTAATATTTTAATATCTAATATAATATCTTGAATATTTACCATTTCGATCTGGTTCTTGTAAAAAAAAACATCTTGTAAAAAAAGAAGCTAACCCTGGGCATTGCAATTGATGACCGTGAGAGAGAGAAGAGAGAGGAGAAGGAGCGCCACTCGCATTATTGATATGGCTTCTGTCAAAAAGAAATATCTATGTAAGTACATCTCTAATAATAATTTTATATGTCATATAAAATAGCTTAACTAGGCAGAGTTAATGAAAGTGTGAATTGATAGTTTCCCTTTTAAGGAGAGATTGTCACCCCCCAACCCCCAACCCCCCCCCCCTTTCCCCCTTCCATTTGCACAGCTGGTTTCAAGTGGATGATGCGAACTTTGTCAGTCACCCACTTGCACAGTCATCCTTTGAAGGCTAAAATTTTTTTTGCACATTTCATGTTTTCAAAAAAAAATTTTTGTTGTTAGAACGAACTTTTCAAAACCGATGTTTCTCTCGTGCTCGTTCACCATACCCAGCTGACTAACAATACGTTTGCCTTCTTAGCTTCGACTCCTCAGAGACGAGAGAGCCACGCGTTTCCATGCAAAAGCTGCACTCTGGCTTCACTGCTCAACATTCCCAGTGTTGCCGGCACCGGCCCTTGGGCCGGAGCCGATTCCACCGGGCAACCCCTGAACATTCCTTCCATAGACTCATTGTAACGAAGATGTGCCATCCAAAGGTGTCAAAGACCACAGGAAGAAGTTAGCGAACGATGTCAGTGTTTGCCATACTCGTGGCGCCATCCTCAACCGGCCGATGCTGCTCGTTTCCTTCTTAGTAGATCATCGGCCAGATTTGCACAAACTAGGAACAAACGAATGCCTAATGTTATTTGCTAATTTTATTTTTATTTTTATTAAAATTCATTAATTTAGGTCTATTTAATAAACAATAAATTTAGTGATTATATTTCTTTGTATGTCACTTTTCATGAATCTATGTGCATACATACATACATGTAAAGATGCTTCTATGACATGATGCTTCAACGAGAGAGATTACATGAAGATAAGACATGAAAAGTGCAAACAGGAGATTGAAGACAGGGCCTTTAGTTTTCAAAATCATCAATGTTTCGCGCATTGTCAGCCGGCTCAACTTGTCTTTTAATTCTTAGTACATCACCGATGCCTTTCATCTTGCCCAACACCAACAGGGCCCAGCTCTGATTGTGCCATAAACTTTCAACCTTGAACATCATCTATGCCATAAGAAGCTGCTGGATTATGAAAAACAAAAATTGAGATGAATTTAGTGAGAAAGAGACAAGGAGAGAGAAAAGGAAGTTTTAAATGTGTTGAAAAGGCCCACAAACTGTTCATTTACTCAACTGCGAGACTGCCGCATGCGCGCCGAGTGCAGGCGTGAATAAAAGGCGCCGCGGCATAATACCAAACAACTGTAGCATCCATCGGCCAAGTTATTTTTGTTTCTCTTTTGTTCTAGTCTTTCCGCTTCCCTGACCGCCTCACCATCTCCTCTCAGTCTCCTCTCTCTCTCTCTCTCTCTCTCTTCCTCTCTCTATCTCTTCTCTCTCTTCTTCAATCTCTCTTCTTCTCTCTCTACCTATGATTCGTATCCTGAAACGAAGCGTACGTTCGGCTGGCCAATAATATCCCTGTGCCCATCTCACAATCAGCGGATAAATTGTATTGTTCAATTGAAAATTTTTTTAAATGTTAAAATATTTTAATGACAAAGTTGAAGTTGGCCAAGAGAGAGAGAGAGAGAGAGAGAGAGAATGCGCCCCGGAGGAGTGTTTTACGTCTGCCTTTTGGTGCTCTTTCTAGTGCCGCCGGCATCGTACGGGATCGCTGAAATCGTCGAAACACTTTAAAAACTTCTTCCAGACTCATTCCAATGGAACCGATGTTCGTTTTCTTTTCTTCGTTACTTCTCTGATTTTATCATTTTCGTTTCTCTAACCAAACTACTTCTGGTATGATTAGAATACCTAATTTTTTCTTGCTTTTATAAATGTTTTCATTGCATCTAACCCATAGGATCTGGTTAAACGCGACCGAAGGTGACAAGGAATTGTTGTCCAAGAGGCTCAAGGATATCCGCAAGATGGTCATGGAAAAGCTTGAAAATGAGGAGAAGAACTCGAATGCCGTCGGAACTGCGGAACAGAAAATATTCTGAACATCGTCTTCAAGGCATTTTTTTTCTATCTTTATCTTCTTTTATGTCTTCTAAATATATTAATTCAACAAAAAAAAATAAATATGGTGTATATATTAATAAATAAATGAAGAGGAGAAGAAAGGAATAGATATTTTAATAGTAACAACTTTAAATTGCAATCTAGTAGTTCCTCGTTCAGAAGATTCAAAGCCACATTCGGGCAACTGGAGATTCCATCTTGGAGGTGAACGAGAAGGCCGACGTGGCTGAGAACTTCTACCAAGGGGACATGCTTCTTGTCAAGTCTCTGCTCACTCTCTCTCTCCCTCATACTCTCTCTTCCTCTTGTACTCTCTGTCCCACTCTCTCACTCTCTCTCTCTCTCTCATACTCTCTCTCTCTCTCTCTCTCTCTCTTTCTCTACTTCCCTCACTCTTCCAGGGATCAGTTGGATCTGCTGCATCCGGCTGTGCCTGAAGAAGAGAAGCGCGAGAAGCGACAAGCCTACCGAGATCGCGCCTACCCCTCCACGACTTGGGGCGGCACTGTCTTCTACAACTTCGATGAGTCTCTCCGTCAGCTCTTTGCTCATCTCTATCTCTCTCGTGCTCTCTCTCTCGCTCTCCCTTATCTCTCTTTTCCGCTCTCTCTCTATCTCTCTCTCACTCTCTCTCTCACTCTCTCTCTTCCTCTCATCGTATCTCTCTCCTTCCATTTCACTCTCTCTTCGTCTCCCTCTCTCACTATTTCTCTATCTCTCCCTCTCTACCTCCCTCTCTCTTCGTCTCCCTCTCTCACCCTATTTCTCCTTGCCTCCCTCTCTCTTCGTCTCCCTCTCTCACTTATCTCTCCCTCTCCCAAACTCTTAAATTCTACCCTTTAGCCGCGACGGCAGTTCGGTTCAGCCAACTCGCTATGACCTTCTGGCAGAGGAACACCTGTATCAACTTCGTCCAGAGCGCTACTGCACAAAATAGAGTCAGCGGAAGAAATGAGAAAGATAAAGAGAGAATAGTAGAGAGAAACAGATAGAAAGAGAGAGAGAGAGAGAAAGGAAGAAAGAGAGGGTAAAGATTCAGACGAATTACAGATCAGGTTCTTCCAACGCCAAGGCTGCTACTCTTATGTCGGCAAGCTTGGAAGAGGAGCTCAGGACCTCTCTCTTGGCCGGGGATGCGAAAGTGTCAGTGATTGAGAGATAAGCGAGAGAGTGTGAGATGGAGAGAAAGGAGCTAGGAGAAGCTGTGGATACAGATAGAGAAAGAGAGAGTGTGAGAGAGAGAGATAATGAAAGAGCTATATAGAAAGATAGTGAGGTAAAGAGAGAACGCGAGAGACTGAGAAATAGGGAGAGAGAGAGAGAGAGAGATAGAGAGAGATAGAGAGAAAGAGAGAGATAGAGAGAGATAGAGAGTGAAAGAGAGAGAGGAGAGATAGAGAGAGAGAGAGAGAGAGAGATAGAGAGATAGAGAGAGAGAGAGGAGAGAGAGATAGAGAGAGAGAGAGAGAGTGTTACAGTCCGATACGGCGGCGCATGAGATTGGCCACGCACTTGGCTTCTTCCACGAGCAGTCCCGCGTTGACCGCGACTCTGCCATTACTGTCCAGATCGGAAACGTCATTGTCAGTTCCTTTTGACCTCTCTCACTCGCACTCTCTCTCTCACTCTCTCTCTTTCTCTCTTTACCTCGCACTCTCTCTCTCTTTCTCTATCTCTCTCCCTCGCACTCTCTCCCTCTCTTTCTCTCTCTCCCTCTCTCTCTCCCTCTTTCTCTCTCCCTCGCTCTCTCTCTCTTTCTCTTTCTCTCTCTCCCTCACCCTCTCTCTCTAACTCTCTTTATCTCTCTCATATTCTGTTTAGCCGCACTATGTTGACCAATTCGACAAGCAGACAGCGGCAACCAACTTCAATTACGGCCTTCCTTACGACTACGGTAGCATCATGCATTATGGAGCAAACAGGTTAGAAGTTTGTTTGTCTCTCAATCTCTTTCACTCTCTCTCTCTCACTCTTTCTCTCTCTTGCTCTCTTTCTGCCTAACCTGTTTCTACCTCTCTCCCCCTCTCTCTCTCACTGTCTCTCTCTCTCTCTCTCTGATTGCAGTGCATCAAAGACTGATGCTCCAACGATGGTTGCGCGCATGCCACAGTACCAGGACACGATGGGCTCTGCGATCGTCTCCTTCATCGACGTCTCCATGATGAATGATCACTACGGATGCAAAGGTGTGGCACAAGTTCTCACTCCGGTAGCGAGCAGATTCCGGGGGACGAAAATATCCGGCCCGAGTCCGGCCACCGCCCATGCAAGTGGCTCCATAACTCCGACCCCTCCCCTCCCACCACTGAATTCACAAACTCTCTACCCTGACACTTTCCCCCACTCCCTCGCTCTCGACACTCTTTTTCACTCTCTCCCTCCCTCTTCCACTCTTTCTCTCTCACTCCCTCTCTCTTTCTCTCACTCGGCTTCCTCCCTCTTCCCCTTCCACCCCCTCCCCTCTGACTTTCCTCCTCTGCAGCTCGATGCGCTGGCTCGGGAACCGTGTGCCAGAATGGCGGATTTCCTCATCCGAGGGATTGCTCAAAGTGTCTTTGCCCAGCTGGATACGGAGGGGACACTTGCACGCAGAGAGTGAGTATTGGGAGAGAGTGAGAGAGTGAGAGAGAGTAAGTGAGGTTGTTCAGCCGGAGGGTTGTGGTGCGACCCTGACGGTGACGGCGACACCTCAGACAGTGAGTGGAAATGTCGGCTTGGGTCTCAGATCTCAGCAAGACGACTTCGTGTACTGCAACTGGCTCATTCAGGTCGGAGAGAGAGATAAGAGAGAGGACGAGAGAGAGAGAGAGATAAAGAGAAAGAGAGAGAGGGAAAGAGAGAACGAGAGAGAAAGAGATAAGAGGAGAGGGGGACAGAGAGCGAGAGAGAAAAAAAAGAGAGAAAGGGAGAGCGAGAGGGAGAGGAGAGAGAACTACAGAAAAACATAAATAATTAAGGCTCCGGCTGGTCGTAGAATCATGGCAACAATAAGCGCGTACGCGAGGATCGTGTGCCGCGAGGGATGCAACTACGGAGGAGTCGAGTTGAAGTGGCAGGCAAACCCGCAGCAGACTGGCTCACGGTCAGACACTTTCATCTCTTCTCTCTCTATCTCTCTCTCTCTCTCTCTCTCTCTCTCTCTCGTCCACGTCATTTCTCTCGCTCTCTCTTTATCTCTCTCGTCTACTTCATTTCTCTCGCTCTCTCTTTATCTCTCTCGTCTACTTCATTTCTCTCTTTCTCTCTTTCTCATGCTCTTTATTTTCCATCTCTCTCTCTCTTTCTCTCTCTCTCTCTGCTTCTCTAGTCCCTTGAAATGTGTGATGTAAAAAGAGCCTTTCAGCTACTGCTGCCCAACGGATGTCGGGAAGTCAGTGATTTCGGATGGAAACGTCCTTCCAATCATTGGCTTTAATCGCGTGAGGACTGAACGATTCAGCATTCAGTACGTCCTTGTATGAGGTGAGAAAGCCTCTTTTTTTAACTCAAACTTTTTATGGTTCCATGATTTTTTTTTTGGTCAAATCATTATTTTTTTTTATTCAAGGGACACCAAACATAACAGTAACAAATTGCTAAGCTACCGGTACTTTGAGGATGCGGCCGGGCAAAAATGTGTTGCTGCGACATTCCAGCAAGCCCTCCTGTCTTCACGATAAATATTTCTAGATTTTATCGTGAGATATGTACATACATATACATGAATGAATAAAGAATGCAAGAGAGAGAAGGAGTGATTTGATATGAGAAGGGGTGCAGCGGCCGTGATGTAGAGTCGAACGAGATTGGCTTGGGGGGAAGAGGGCAGCCCGGTCAGAGAGGGGCCAGCGGTCTTCTTGACGGATCAAGTTGTCTCGATACAACAGAAGCAGGACACGTAGCCTGACACCGACAGCGCAGTAGCGGAGCAGCCAAAGGGGACGACACTCAGACACCTGGGAACCTGGGAGGGACTTCGTTTGGGGGATATAGAGAGAAAGGGGAGAAAAAGAGGAGAGGAAAAAGGGCCCGATTCACTCTGCCTCCTCTCCTCTTCTCGATCTGGATGACTCTGCACTTCTCGTCCTCTTTCGCAGTGGAGGGGCCAGCGGAGAGAGGATGGAGAGACTGGAATGGGCAGAGAGAGAGAGAGAGGAAGAGGAAGAGTGAGTCAGATAAACAGATAGAGAGAGAGAGGAAGAGGGAGTCAGATAGAGAGAGAGAGAGAGAGAGGAAGAGTGAGTCAGATAGAGAGAGAGAGAGAGAGAGAGAGAGGAAGAGGGAGTCAGATAGAGAGAGAGAGAGAGAGAGAGAGTGAGTGTAAGAAGTGGAGAGAGCTGATGGCAAAGTGAGAGAGAGACAGCAAAGAATATGAAGCGTGTTCGCATTATTTTTCTCAATGTTTCTTTTCCAAGCTCTTTGACTTGCTCCTATTAGTAACTTATCACATGACTGGTGGATTACATGCCATCTTAGCAGTCGTAATGTAATGATCTGATAGGATTGCCGATACTATGAAGCCAATTTCGACGAGAAACTACTAATCGTAAGTGTATGGGATATTATAAAGGAACAAATCGAGAAAGAATGAGCTTCAGCCTGAGCGAGCGGGGAGCTTGAAGAAGCATCTCGATGACTTTGTCCGTCACACTCGAGGGAGACACGACACGGCGAAGGGACAGCTAATTTATGCAGTATTATGAGTCGTGCAAATTGTTTAAATTTATTTATTTAAAACAGAAATTAATAGGGAGCAAAATGAGTAATAACTCGAGCATCGATAGCTGAAGAAGAGGGACGGAGGGACAAATGGACTTTATGCCAAGAAGTTCCATTCGTCAATCCCACGCTTCTGAAATGTGTGAACGAAAAGGTTTGAGATCTTTCATTTTCTCACGACAAGTCTACCAAAATATCGAGGTATAAGTGTGTATACATGCTTTCAATATTACATCGTATTTTCTCTATTAGTACCCCCGGAGGTACTATTTTGCAAGACCCCTGCGAGGTAGGAGCACTATTATAGGGCGGGGTTCTGCTTGACGGACAGGTGATATTTTTTATGTGATACACTAAAAGTTTGACAATAACACTTATTTGAAGCGCGATATAAATAAATATATATTTATTCGCATAATTGTTTTTTTTTTGAGATTTTGACTTACATGTGAAAGATCAACGCACATTCCATCCGTACATTTACCCGGTAAGCAAATAAACAGTTTTTAGATGCATGCATAAGTGTTGATATTTAATTGTTTATTTATTTCAAATGCAAAAAGTGCACGTTAGTCATCTCTCCGGAGCTAAGGTGTGCGAAAACTGGACTTTCATGGGTCGTTTGCATTTTTACTCCCACGACGACAACCTTTCCAAGAAAATGAAGTAGAAAATGAAGTACACAGACGAGCATATAAAAACGCTGAGAATGTGTAGATCACGAGCTTTTGATCTTTCTCTTTCTTATTACCGAGGAAATGGCATGAAAGTTACATGAAAAGTCATGTTTCGACGATTTTTTGTTGTCTCGTTGATCGCTTTCCCTCCAGGTTCAGCAGACACAAATGGATTACATCCAGTCGTTCTACGATGTCATTTATTATTTCATCAATCCGGCTCTTCTCGTGCTAGGTACTATCATTATGAGAGCGGGTGTTTTTTTCTCCTTAAATTAGCATACAACTTCATCGTAATCTCTTTTAATTCTACTCGAGTCTCTCTAAATTTCTACAGGATTAATAAATCAGTCCTTCAACTTTTTCATACTAAGTCAACTGCCGTCGGATGGATTAATATTTCTCAAGGTCTCTTTGAGCATCTTTCGCTAATGTATGTGCCGCAGCAAGATATTTAAGTTTTTTTTCCCTTTGAAAACTTTTCTAGAAATAAATTCGACACACAAACAACACAACCACAGGCGTCTGTGATCGCGGACGTCTGGAGCCTGATCGATTTTATCCTCAAATTCTGCTGCGAACATCCAACTGCCGACATCTCCAATTCCTACATCATCTCTCTCTTCTACTACAACTTTTGTGTAGCAATTGGTAAATGGACTCGAATGTGCAGGTACAATATTTATTTATTCATTCAACTAGCGGAGCTATGGGGGGACCTGGTTTCAGTATCGCCGCCCATTATCTCCCTTGGAGTGCGCGCTATGTCCTAGCATTTAGAACTTTGCATTGGGGGTCGAATTAAAACGCGCAAAAGGGTTTGCCCGCGCGCGACTCCGAACCTGGGTCGTTAAGAAAATCTGCGTGCGATGAAAATGCACCAAAAAGCCACAAAATAATTCATATCTCGAATATTCCTGAATCAATACCGATAAAAAACCTATCATTCGATAGCTAATTTTAGGCTCTATCTTAATAAAAATATGCCCCAAAAGTGTCAGTGATAGCTAAGGTCGAAAAAGTGGCCTAAACATTCTGACCCCAAAAGTAGATCAAAAACATCGAAATATCAAAACCTTTTGTATGAGACATTTGTTCGCCTTCTCGAGAGCTACAGAATGATATATAACATGTAGGCATTATACCAATCCCCGAGCAAAAACAGCCACGGAAAGGGCCTCCCAAAAATTCGACATTTCACGGCCCCCTCAGGACACCTTTTCCGAAACCCAACCAAACGGGAGTAGGCTCATTTCAAAGCTCTCCAAAAAGTAAACAATATTATGAATGTGCCGTCCCGCTCCACCCATAAATCTCCGAGTATTGATTTTCCAAAGGTTTGCTCCTAACAAAATGGGTCCGCCTGTTTTTGCCCTGTATCTATCGATCTGGGACGGCTGTGGAGCAGATCAATAGACGTTTTGTATGAGGCATTTGTTCGCCTTCTCAAAAGCTACAGAATGATATATAACACGTTGCCATAACTCCAACATCCGAGAAAAAACAGCCACGGAAAAGGCCTCCCAAAAATTCGACATTTCACGGCCCCCTCAGGGTACTTTTCCGGAATCCCAGCCAAACGCGAGAAGGCTCATTTTAAAGCTCTCCAAAAACTGCACAATAATCTGAATGTCCCGTCCTGCTCCAATCCGGAATCTCCGAGTATTGATTTTTCAAAAGTTCACTCCTAACAAAATGGGTCCGCCTGTTTTTGCCCTTTATCTATCGATCTGGGTGGGCTATGGAGCAGAACAATAGATCAGGAGATGCGCCTTGAAAACCTACATCATACATGTTCGAAAATCGAAAATCCTACAAACAGATTTTTCGATAGTGAGAAAAAACAGAGCAAAAAAGGGCCAAAAACGTGGTAAAATTTTGGCCACGCCCACTTCAAAGACCCTCTGGCGGAATTCGCCCAATTTGTGTCCTATTAATCTTGAAGATATTCCCTATCAGCCACTATTTTTTCCAGCTTCCCATCTTCTCCGAAACAAAAGATGCAAACGCTCAAAGTGGTCAACCCAGCGCAACCTCGCACCAAAACGTTGCAACTTTGGCAGCCGGCGCCGACCCCAAAACCAAAACCCAAAAATGCCAAACCCATACCAAATCGTAGCCCCAATATTCATTTACCATCCTAAAAAAACCCCACTCGAAAATCTCAACTCCCCCGCTCACCACGCCGCTCCGCGCAAACCCGGTCAATAATCGACAAGCGTTTCTAAGTACATTCTCTAATACATTTAATCATGATACAGTGACATTTCAAATAAAAAAAAACAATGTTGACGGATAGAAATATAATCAGACTAATAGAGATAATAATAATAATAACAAAAGGGGAAGGAGGTAATTGATTTTAGTGCTAACTTCATAATTGCGATGTGCATAGAAAGATGTATCGCCGTTTATCTTCCGCTTAGTTTCAAGCGTATAGGTTGGAACGAGAGAAAGGAAGAGAGAGAGAGAGAGAGAGAGTGAGAGAGAGAGAGAGAGAGTAGAGGTCAGAGAGTGAGAGAGAAAGAGAGGGAGAGAGTGAGAGAGAGAGAGTACTCTGCACAGGAAAAGCCTCCAGACTCATCGTGATCGTTGTAATAATTACGCACGCCCTCGCCATTTCCTTACCGGGCGCTTTCTTGCTCTACTTGGTCGAGCACATCAACGCTGACGACACGAGGTCATTCCATTTTTATCTAAAAAATTTTAAAATTAATTTAATATATTTTTTTATAAATTTGTTTTTTTTTTTACGAAATTACCTATACATATTTGCATAAACTCTGCTTAAACGCGCTCTTCTCTCTCTTCTCTCTCTTCTCTCTCTCTTCTCTCTCTCTTCTCTCTCTTCTCTCTTCTCTCTCTTCTCTCTCTCTCTTCTCTCTCTTCTCTCTTACTCTCTCTCTTCTCTCTCGCTCCAAACTCTGATCATCTTCGTTTTCTTGTTTGCATAGATCCTGGGAGGCAGCGATCAACGTGCCACTGTACACGAGCACTGCAAACGGCGTCTATAGAATCGTCAGCGAGGTGACCGATGTCGATTTTCCGAAATCAAAAAAAAAGAAATGGAAAGTTTTAATTGATATTTCGTATGCGAAAAAAAAACACGCAGTTTTAATTGATATTTTTAATTGAAATTTCTTAATAGAATAAAACAAGTTTTAATTGATATTTCGTTATCGAAAAGAACCAGTTATCTCGTAATCTAAAAAAGCAGTTTTAATTGATATTTCGTAATCGAAAAAAACACGCAGTTTTAATTGATATTTCGTAATAGAAAAAAAACACCAGTTTTAACCGATATTTTTAATTGAAATTTCTTAATAGAATAAAACAAGTTTTAATTGATATTTCGTTATCGAAAAAAACACGCAGTTTTAATTGATATTTCGTATGCGAAAAAAAAAACACGCAGTTTTAATTGATATTTCGTATGCGAAAAAAAACACGCAGTTTTAATTGATATTTCGTATGCGAAAAAAAACACGCAGTTTTAATTGATATTTCGTATGCGAAAAAAAACACGCAGTTTTAATTGATATTTCGTATGCGAAAAAAAACACGCAGTTTTAATTGATATTTCGTATGCGAAAAAAAACACCAGTTTTAACCGATATTTTTAATTGAAATTTCTTAATAGAATAAACCAAGTTTTAATTGATATTTCGTTATCGAAAAAAAACAAGCAGCTTTAATTGATATTTCGTAATCGAAAAAAAAAAGCAGTTTTAATTGATATTTTGAAATCGAAAAAAACACGCAGTTTTAATTGATATTTCGTATGCGAAAAAAAACACCAGTTTTTAACCGATATTTTTAATTGAAATTTCTTAATAGAATAAAACAAGTTTTAATTGCTATTTCGTAATCGAAAAGAACCCAGTTTTAAGTGATATCTCCTAATCGATAAAAGTACATTTTCTATCGATATTTCGTGCGTGAAAAAAATATACAGTGGGCTCGAAATTCAGGCAAACATACAATGGATACCGCAACTTCTCATTGTACCATTAACTGCCTCGCTCGTCATTAAGCTCCGAACTCTCCAATCCAGGCATCATATTCTCCATTTCTCTCGCTCTATTTCCATTTCTCTCGCTCTATGCTCCATTCCACTTTATCCCTCTTTCTCTCTCGTCTATTCGCTCTCTCTCTCTCTCTCTCTCTCTCTCTGTCTCTATCTCCATTTCTCTCGCTCTATGCTCCATTCCACTTTTTCCCTCTTTCTCTCTCGTCTATTCGCTCTCTCTCTCTCTCTCTCTCTCTGTCTCTATCTCCATTTCTCTCGCTCTATGCTCCATTCCACTTTTTCCCTCTTTCTCTCTCGTCTATTCGCTCTCTCTCTCTCTCTCTCTCTCTCTCTCTCTCTCTCTCTGTATCTATCTCCATTTCTCTCGCTCTATGCTCCATTCCACTTTTTCCCTCTTTCTCTCTCGTCTATTCGCTCTCTCTCTCTCTCTCTCTCTCTCTCTCTCTCTCTGTATCTATCTTCACTTCTCTCGCTCTATGCTCCATTCCACTTTATCCCTCTTTCTCTCTCGTCTATTCGCTCTCTCTCTCTCTCTCTCTCTCTCTCTCTCTCTCTCTGTATCTATCTCCATTTCTCCCGCTCTATCTCCATTTCTCTCGCTCTATGCTCCATTCCACTTTATCCCTCTTTCTCTCTCGTCTATTCGCTCTCTCTCTCTCTCTCTCTCTCTCTCTCTGTCTCTATCTCCATTTCTCTCGCTCTATGCTCCATTCCACTTTTTCCCTCTTTCTCTCTCGTCTATTCGCTCTCTCTCTCTCTCTCTCTCTCTCTCTCTCTCTC